>JAADXY010001024.1:0-10664 GCA_023338065.1 Phytopythium montanum
CAGCTCTCAGTCTGCTCCTGGCAACGGAAGCGGATGCCAGGTGTTAGGACGTGCTAAAACCAATACCAGCAGGGACACTCTGATCAAACGTGGTGCTCTGCTCGCTTGTTGCTTGTGGATTCGTCGGTCCATGGAGAGACTGGAGTGTCTAGAAGAGAGCAAAGGTCGAGTAGATTGGTGTCAATCTCTCGTTTGCTTTCTTGGTCGGATGGACAGCCAAATACCAACACGCCGAGCATTAGCGATCTATGCGGGCATGGCGCTTGAAGGCCGGTTTATCGCCTACGATCTGCTTTGCTTCTCTTCTTATGACAACCGCTCTGATGACGACAGCTAAAGAACACAGGGCTACAGCAGGCATCGGTGCTATAGCAAGTCGATAGGGCATCTGCGTTTGGGTAGGAGGTCAAGGCGAGATTGCCCGGGCACCACCCAGCCATCCACCTCGCCCTTTCGACTGTGACGATGAGGCTCGATTCTCATCACGACGGTCGTGAGTCACGAATCGTGACCGCGCAATGCCCACCGCTGGCAATATCCTCGCCGCCTCAGCATATCCTGAAAAGCTAGGGCGTGGGGGAGCGGCTGCGGGCAGGATATGCTGTGGCTTCCCCGCGCTGCGCTGCGGGCGCTGTAAATGAAGATACTTTCACACACCCGACGCCAGACACGCGCGGCCATTCCGGACGCTCCTTCAAATTCAAATTCAAATTCAAACGACCTTTTGGCGCCTTTCTTTCGACAAACGAGAGTTTCTATTTCCCACCCCAATAATAGCCTTGACTCGCGAATCACATATTTAGCAAATTCAACCGGATAACCACCATTTTGGAACACAAGTTGGGCACTTTGGGCATCCGATGACCACAGCGACACCACGAACGCCCAAGCACGAGACGCAGTTCCTGCTGCGTGACGGGCGATCCGTGCGCGTGGCGCAGGACACGTCGCAGGTGGACGGACTGGGCGGCGAGGTGTGGGCGGGCGCGTTCGTGCTGTGCGCCTTCCTGGAGCGCTCGGCGGCCGCGCTGGTACAGGGCCGGCGCGTGCTCGAGCTCGGCGCCGGCTGCGGGTTGTGCGGCCTGGTGGCGGCGGCGCTGGGCGCCCAGCGCGTGGTGCTCACGGACGAGTACCCGGACTTGCTGGAGGGTAATGCGCTCAAGAATCGCGAGCTGTGGGCGGCGCGCGCCGAGGTGTCGAGCGCGGCGCTCGAGTGGGGCGAGGCGGACGCCGTTGAACCCTTCGTCGGCCAGTTCGATACGGTGCTGGGCAGCGAGATCACGCAGCTGGGTCGCGACCTGCACCAGCCATTACTCGAGACAGTGCGTGCCGTGATGCAGCCGGGCCCTGAAGCCGTCGCGCTGCTGTCCATGGACCCGTGCCGTCCCGAGTGCGAGGCGACCTGCGACCCGCGCAAGTGCACGGCCTCGCACTTTGTGGCGACGGCGCGCCGCACGGGCTTCTTGGTGCACAAGCACACGTCCGTGCGCCTGGTAGAATGTGAAGCAGCGATGCAGACGGTTGGCGCGCTGGGTCGGCGCCTGCCAATCGACGAGGAGGATCGCAGCGCTGTCTTCGAGCTGCGGCTGCCCCAGAGCGAATCGTGAGGTTGGCTTAGTAATCGCACGTCAAGGGCATACAAATAGACAGTTGATTGTTGGATGACGTGCGGGTATCGAGCATCCTTTGGCTTCCGCAATTCTCAGACACATTGAAGAAGCGCTTCGCTGGAAGAAGACGACCAATCGATCAAAGAAGCGTGATGCCGGCGCTGGTGGTGATCCGCAGCGGCGGCAAGACGATCGAGTACCAGGAGAACCGCAGCAGCTGGCGGCGTCCGCGGCCGTCCGACGCGCTCGGCGGCAGCGAGAGCGGCAGCGAGAGCGACAGTGAGGGCGAGAGCGACAGCAGCGACGTGGAGGTCGAGGCGGGTGCGGCGGCGATCGGTGCGGCGTACGACCCGTCGAGCGAGTTGCGCGAGACCGAGGACGCGTGCGCGTTCCGCTGCGCCGAGTGCGGGTCCGTGGTCGCGGACCGGGCCGACGTGGTGTCCAAGACGTTCTACGGCCGCACGGGCAAGGCCTTCCTCATGAACAGCATGTAAGTACGATCAAGGCAATGACGGCGTCTGGAGTGTTACTGAGGTGCTGATTGGTGGCTGAGCAGGTTCAATGTGGGACTGGGGCCGGCGCGCAGCCGCTACCTCATGACGGGCATGCACACGATCGCGGACGTGTCGTGCGAGCGCTGCGCCGCCGTCCTCGGCTGGAAATACGTGCGTCCGACTGGTGGGCTTGGCGTCTGTGGCTGCGGATAACGACTGACGGCTGTCTGCTTGGGTGCCGACTCAGCTCAAGGCCATGGAGGCGTCGCAGAAGTACAAGGAGGGCAAGTTCATCATGGAGTCGGCGGTCGTGGAGGACGACTGGGCGGAGCGCACGTGGGGCCACCGCTGAGCGGCCTGCATGAGATGTATGTGTATGAGGAATGATCAGCCCAGAGGTGATGGATCCGTGACGGAAAGAGGCTGCTGTATTGGGCGACTCGGCAACTGCGAAGGCGTCACGCGTTACTGTCCAGGCGGACGTATGCCAGGCGGCGGGCCGGGCGGGCCGCGCATACCCGGAGGCGGCATCATCCCCGGCGGCGGCATGCCCATGCCCGGAGGAGGCATCATGCCGGGCGGAGGGACCATGCCCATGCCGGGGATGCCCGCCATGCCGGGCATCGGGCGAGGAGGAGGCATCATGCCGCCCGGCGGCCCAGGGATGCCGCGACCACGGCCGTACGGCTGGGGCTGCGCAGCGGCAGCGACTGTAGCGTCATCAACATCAACATCAACACAAGAGACACGTCAGTCTATCGGGTGGGTCTCCGCTTGGTGTGGCTGGCTGGAGGGCGGGAGCGGGTGTGGAGCGCGGCTCCATCATACTAAGATCGTGGGCAGTAGTTTCCCTTGAGTGCTCAGCTCGGGTTCGGGGGCGAAGCGGCACACAAGTGTACCACCGCGCAAGCCGGGCACCCGCCATCACCTATCTGTTCGTTGTGATCACCTGGAGCCTCACTCTCGACCCCGCCTTGGCCCGCCAGCCAGCAACGCAATGCACACAGAGAATGAAAGCAGGACGCACCTTGCCCGGGCTGCATGAGACCAGGAGCGGGTCCGCCGATGCCGCGCATAGGAGCCATGAGACCCATGGGCGGAGCGCCGGGAGGCGCCGCGGGGATGCCACGGCCGGCGGCGCGCGCGACGCCCGGGCCGTTGGGCCCGACGGTCTCGTTCTCCTGCGCGAGCGGCGGGCCGTCGACCGTGAGCGAGACGACCGACTCGCCGCGCAGCAGCACGAGCCCCAGGTGGCGCTTCTCGACGCGCTCCTCCGAGACGGCCGTCTTGACCTTGGCCTTGAGCGTGCGGAACTCCTCGCAGTCGCCCAGCACCAGGTTCATGTGCTTGTCGAACGCCATGAAGTAGCCCACGAGCACGCGCGAGTCCTGCAGCGTCACCTTCATGCGGTAGTTGATGTAGTTGAGCATCTTGCTGCTCTTGCTGGCCACCTGCCCTCCGTCATTCAGTCGAGTAGTTAGACACGAAAGCGATCATTCACTCGGTCCGTGGAGTCGACCGCGCGCACGTACCATGGTGGCTGGTTGGCCTGGAGCGTAGCGGCTCGCAAAGGGTTAAATACGAGGCGGGAGCTCTTCTTCTTGGAGCCGAAACGCGGCGTGCAAGCGGCTGGAGAGCGCGTGAAGCGGGTCAAACAATCGACCGCGAGCTGGAGAAGCAGACACGCAGGTGGCGGAGGTGGCGCGGGGCGATGCGGGCGAGCGGATCGACGCTAAAGAGCACGGCGGATCGCGAGGAGGAACTTGCTCGGTCGACTTGGATGTCCCGCTGCGATTGGATTCCCACAAGCAGCCGCCCGCCAACCCCCTGGCACCGTTGGAACAACCTTCGCGCGACATTGGCAAGGATCCAATGCAAGAGGGTTTGTATTTGGGTTGCCGACGGTACCAAAACGTACTTTACAGAAACGAACTTTGGGGTGAAATCGAACCTATCGACATTCAAGATGACGTCGAACTCAATTGTATCGGAAGCAGCTAGAGCAAGCTCGATGCTGGCGTTCCCTGCAGCGGGGGCGTGCGCCGAGCTGCTGCTGGCGGCTAAGAAGGACGAGGTGTATGCTGGCGAGGTCAAGAACCTGCTGCGCGAGGTGCTGGAGCGCTGCGTTGGCGCGCACGCGCTGTCACAGCTGCTGCCCGAGCTGTCGGCCGCCTCGACGCTTCTGTATCTGGCGCTGGTGCTCGGGCGTCGGCAGCCGCAGCAGACGCTCGGTGAGGAGTTCTGCGACGTCATCCGTGTGACCTCGGATACCTCGGGCGCCGTACAGCTCGTCGGCGCCGGCCGCCAGCTTGCGTGGCTCGCATGCGCGGTGCTGCCGCAGTACGTCGCGGCGCGCTCTTCGAGCGGCTGGCAGAGCCTGGCGCAGCTCACGTGGTCTCCGCGCGAGCGCATGGAGCAGCAGCTGCGTCTGCGCCGCGCAAACGCCGCGGGCAATAGTGTGACGAACGGCCAGGAGGACCAGCAGCAGAAGAAGGAGCGCAGCGTGTCGGTCCAGCAGGCGCTCAAGGCGATGGACGCGCTGGTGGCGGCGGCTGGCGCGCTCGCGACCAAGGTCGAAACGGAGGTGTTCCCGGCGTCGTATGAGATGAGCCTGGCCAGCGTGCGCGACTGGCTGCGGCAAGCGCACCTGGTGGTCTTCTACGTGCTCGCCAAGCACCTGCACCTGTCCAATCGACTGGCGAGAGTGCAGTACTCGTTCGTGCGGAGCGAGCTCTCTCCCAGCATCAACCTGTCGTTGCTGGTGCGTTCTACTGCTTGTGGATGATCTGAAGGTCCTGGATTGACGCGTTTGTACTGGAAATGACGTGCTGCAAGGGTTATATGATGGGTCTCCGGCTGCTCTCGACCGCCATCGTCGAGGCCAAGCGCGTGCGCCAGCATCACCGCGCCGAGCTCAAGCAGAAGCGGGCGGCGGCTGCAGCCAACAGCGCGAGCGACGACGTCTCTCGCCTCGCGCTCCAGTCGGATCGCGTGCCCACCGCCATCTCCCTCGGTGTAAGCAGCGAGGACGACCACCGAGTGGCGCGGACGTCATGCCGGAAGTGCGCGCTGTGCCTCGGAGAGCGCGTGTCTCCCGCCGCGACGCCCTGCGGCCACGTCTTCTGCTGGGAGTGCATCGTCGGCTGGTGCCAGAAGAACAAGGCCGAGTGCCCGCTCTGTCGACAGGAGGCGCACCCGCAGCAGATCAAGTGCGTCTACAACTATGCGTGACGGCGGCGGCGCAACAATCAGGTCTATACAACACGTACTTGTTGATACAGTTCGCTTGCAGCACGCCTTCTCTATCGCGCGGCGCGGTTACTTGCGCTGGCGCTTACTCTTCTTGCCAGCCGCCTTGGCAGCCGGACGCTTCACCTGGTTGGCCTTGCCCTCGACGTCCGTGGCCGCCGTGCCGGTTTCGTTCTGCTCCCGTGCCTTGACCGCGTCGGCGTACACTTGGTCGGAGCTCAGCGCGTTGTGCACGAACCGCTTGGACGCGTCCTTGTCCAGCACGAGCTTCGGGCCCTTGACCAGCTCCTCGGCGTCCTTGATCTTCTTGACGAACCCCTTGACGCGCTCCTGCCAGTTGCAAGACGTCCCAGTTGCTCGTCAGTGGGTCGCAATCCACTGAAGGCGACCATTCAATCCAACGCACCAGCTCCTGCTTGACGTGCGTCTGGCGAATGTCCTTGGCCGACACGCCCTGCGTCTTGAGGAACACGTACAGCAGCGCGTTGACCGAGTAGGCTGCGCACACAGACCGTTCAGCATCAGCCACACGCGCAAGAAGATCGGCAAGAGGCTCCACGGAAGCCTAGAGTCTGTCTTGTCTGACTGGCGAAACGCACCGAGGGAGACCTGGACTTTGGCGCGCTCGAGCGGGGTCAGCGGCGCCACGAACTCGTCGATCGACTGCGTCTGGAACACGGCCAGGTGCTCCTCCACGGCCGCGAGCGTCTGTTCCACGCCCGCGAACGCCTCGGCCGCCTGCTCGCTCATCACTGTCGGCGTCTCCCTTATCAAGGTGGCGAATGCAATTTGATGCAATCATCAGCGCTTTTGGTTGGTTGCTGCTGCAGCGTGGTCCACACGCAATTACTGGCAGTTCGTATTGGAAAAGAAATTGAAAATACGGGTCTTGTTACCAACCTACGGAATGTGATTGATCCACACTTGCATACTGATACCAAGTCAAAAGCGGCGAAGGGCACCGACGATGCCTCTCACACGACCGTGCCGCCGTTGCTCGCGGGGTTCTCGCGCTTGCGCTTCTTCATGACGACCTCGGCGGCGGACGCGAGCGCCAGCGCCGGCGCCTGGTGGCTCAGCGCGGACGGGTCGCCGCCCTTGAGCGCGTCGATGAGCTCCTTCTGCACGTCAATCATCTCGCCCACCTTGCCGACGAGTTCCTGGAACCGCCGGTCCATCAGCGCCACAAACTCCACCAGCAGCGTGTTGTCGGTCGAGTCGGCCGCGCTAGTGGCAGCGGCGGGCGGAGCGGTCGCCTCCTCAGCGGGAGTAGGCTCCTCCAGCACAGCCGCCGGCCGCTTGAGCGGGTTGCTCGTCTCGGGGGTGCGCGGTGCCTGCGCAGGCTCGTAGGTCACCGCTGCCGTTACAGCCGCCGGCGCGCTCGGCTGCTTGGCCATCGCCCAGGCCATGTCGGCGGCGTCTCGGGCCTCCTGTAGCAGGTCAGTCCCGTGGCTCACCGTCTGCGCCGCCAGCTCGGCCAGGGGGTGCTGGCCGTCGTCTTGGCGTCGAGCAGGCTCCGGCACCGAGTTGACTGCCACAGCCACTGGAGCCGGTGGCGGCTGCGGTGGTTGATGTGGTTGGAGCGCTCCTGGATGCGTCGAGATGGTGGGATCGTGCTTGATCCGCTCCTCGGAGGCGACCAGCTCGACGGGCAGCTCGACCGCGCCGCCACCGCTGCCGGTACCGCCGCTAGGCGAGTCGGTACCGCCACCGCCGCCGCCGCCTCCTCCAGTACTGCCGCCGTCCTCGCGCGCGACCTCGAACCGCCGGCGGTGCTCCACCGTGTACACCTCGCCCTGCTTGAGGTGCGCCTTGGTGAAGTGGATCTTGAACTTCTGCGTGCGCATCGTCTTGTCGCACCCGGGGAACGTGCAGATGATGCCATTCTTGTGCTTGTTGCCCACCATGTTGGCGCCAAGACGCTCGCGGGCGGGCGTGAACCCAGGCGTTTGAATGCGGGAGGACCGACGGGGGTACGCGGTTACGCGCTTGGGCGGTGAAAGCTGGAAGTGCCGACTGTGGGGGGTGAACGCTGCAGTGGGTGGTTACACTCTACCCACCCTGCACAAGAGCACGGGAGAATCTTCCTTTACAAGAGCAGCATCCGAACGAGTTCCAGTAAGAAGGAGACGACAGCACTTCAATACAGAAATCAAGTGTTCATTCCATTCAATCAATGCGGTCCGAGGGTAGCTCCATTATGTAGCCGTTCTACATGGCTGCCTAGCTGAAGTAGGACGGGGCGATGGCCACGTCCTCGAGCACGTCGAGCTGCGCGCGCGAGAACTGCGCCTTGGTCTCCTGCCAGTTGTCCTGGTGCGTGCGGCGGAACTCGAGCAGCGTCTCCTTGACCGCCGTCTCGACGAATGCCACGGCGGGCGACCGCAGCTTGTGCAGGTGCAGGAAGCCGCCCAGCGCCTCGATGGCGGGCGGCACGAGTGCCGGCGTCTCGTGCGGGAACGCCAGCACCACGGCGCTCAGGCCCAGCACGCTGCGCGTCATGCGCTCCTCCGTCTCGCGCACGCGGACCCTCGCGCTCTCCCTGGCCTCCTCCTCGGCCCCTTGGTCCTCAACCAGTCGCTGGAGACGTCGCCGCTGCTTGGGCAGCTTGGCGCGCGCGTCCGCTGCCTCGGCCGCCAGCCGCTCGGCCATGGCGCGCGCGGTCGCGTCGCTCTCGCAGTGCACGAGGCTGCGCAGCGCGAACTTGGCCATGGCCTGCACCTCTCGCTGCGCATCCGTCAAGAAGCCGCCGACCAGCTCGTGCACGCGGAGTCGCTGCGCGTCCGCCAGCGCCGTCCAGTGGTAGAAGACGAACGTCGTGAGGAAGCGCAGCGCGGCGCCGCGCGTCTTCCAGGCCGGCGCTCGCCCTGCAGTCGCCAGCAGCGTCAGCAGAGCGTCCACCGCGTCCGCCGAGCGCTGCGAGGATGGATCGAACAGCCGCAGCGCCTTGGCCACCGCGTCCGCCGTGCCACGAGCCTGCAGCGCCACCTCGGCCTTCGGGTGCGTCTGCGACAGCAGCGCTACCGGCAGCAGCCGCGCTAGCACCGCCTCGACGTCGTGCGCGTCCCCGCACTGCCGACTGGTGTCCAGCCAGTGCATGGCCGTCTCCCGAGCGCGCAGGGCGACACCATCATCATCTTCAGTCTCTGTAACGTCGTCCTCAGCGGTGGAGCTCCGGTCCAGCGCCGCGGCAGCCACCAGCGCATCCAGAGGGATGGAGGAGGGCGGCAGCAGTGGCGTCGGTTGAGAGAAGGAGAAGGCGCCGAGCACGAACAGTAGACGCCCCGCGGCCTGCCGGATGATCTTGTACTGGTGCGCCAGCGCATGCGTCGTTAGCACATTGAGGAGCCGCTCGCACACCCGAGTGGCCATCAAGCGGACCGGTTCCGAGTCAGTCGAAGGCGAGGCTGAGGCGCCAAGTAAGTGGACAGTGACGACTTCGACGAGCGCGAGCCACTTGGCCTGGCGGGCGTAGTCCTCGGCCGTGGCGCGTTCGAACGAGGCCTCGAGCTCGCTCAGGAGGTACGTTGCGAGCGGCTCGAGGCGCTGCAGCTTGGCTTGACGGCGCTTGGACGGACGAGACGCCAGGTACAGTACCTGCGTCCACTGGCCGACGAGCACAACGCTCAGGGACGGAAGCACCTGCTTCAGGAGGCTGAGCACCTTGTCCAGCTGACTGGTCACCTCCTGCTCGTCCTCCACCTTCAGCAGAGCGTGGAGAATGCCAGCGGTCCAGTCCGCGAGCGTCGACAGCGCGGCCTGGCGGTCTTCGAGCGCAGCGGAAGCGTCGATCCGCTCGCTGGCCATGGTACTGAGCGTGTCGAGGACGCCGGACGCGAAGAACCGCGGCGGGTTGGCCAGCACGAGCTTCTCCACGAGCTTGGCGGTGGCCAGACTCACGTGCGAGACGCTGTCGCTCGGCTTGTTCATGACGCGGACGGACGAGAGGAACGGCGCCTTGGGGAACGCGTTCGGGCCGGCCGAGAGGTGGCGCAGCACGTCCGTGACGCCGAACGACCAGTTGCTCGGCGCCGAGTCGGCGTGCTGCCCGTCCGCCGACGCCGCGAACCGGTTCGAGTTCTTGTAGTTGTCGAACACGGCGGTCACCACGGCCTGCAGCGTCTCGCTAGCGTACAACAACGCGTCCACTGCTTCCACGCTGTCGCCCTGGCGATCCTCGTGCTTGTGCAGCTTGACCAGCAGCGCGAAGAGCAGCAGCGCGACCTGGCGAACGGGCAGCACGTCGCTGTGCGTCTGGCGGATCACGAGCGACCACAGCTCGGGCGGCAGCGGCGACGCCTCGGGCTGCAGGAACGGGTACAGCATGACGAGGTGCATGAGCTGGAACTTCCAGTGCGCCGCCGCCCCGGGTTCCGCCTTCACTAACTGCTGCAGGATGCTGTCGCCGTTCGGGCCGCTTCGGTGCGCATCGACGGACCGCCAACTCGCCAGCAGCATCATGAAGTACGTCTGTAGCTTGGCGCTCACCTTGGCCTTGCTCGCTTCTCCATCCACGCGGCTCAGAATCACCTCGTCACTCCTCAGCAGGAGCTGGAGCGCGCGACTCAGCAGTCCGTCGCGTCGGCTCCACACGTTCCGCCGCGACAGCGTCAGCGTCAGCGCGAACACGACACCGGATGCCGTCTCCTCGCGCAGCTCCTCCGTCGTGGAGCTTGGTGACCCGTGCAGCTCCTCGACCAAGCTCGGGAGCCGGGAGTAGAGCCACTTAGCGTACAGCTCGTGCGTGTCCTGCATCACCTTCGCCGCCTCGGCCCTCACAGGCTCGTACGCGTGCTTGAGCAGCCCCTCGACGTCTCCCAGCAGAGCCTCGTAGCTGTGCTTGACCCCGTCGCCGAGCTGGCCCTGGAAGACGGCGTTCGCGAGCGCAAAGTGCTGCTGCACGCCGCGCCGCTCGCTGAAGAAGCTGGCCATCTCGACCTTGTCGTTGCGCGAGCCTACAACCAGCGGGTCGAGCACCACTCCTGAGCTGGTCGGCGTCTTGCGGAGAGCTTTCTGATACCCGTACGACGCGGCATCCAGCGCCGCTGTCACCACGAACTTGCTCTGCCGCTCCTTCATGTGGAACTCGCCACTCGACTTGCCGCGCCAGAGCAGCAATTGGTTGATCGTGCGCAGCAGCGACCGCAGCAACGGGATCTCCAGCGCGCCGCCCGCGCCGTTCTCCCGCCAGAAGGCGACTAGCTCGTGCACTCGCGCCATCACCATCGGCTTGAGCTCCGCGAACCGCCCCAGCAACTCCTCGTCGTCGCCCAGAGCGCGCTTCAGCAAGGGCATCGCGCCGCTCAGCAGC
>JAADXY010001025.1:0-10656 GCA_023338065.1 Phytopythium montanum
CGGTCTGCCATCTAGTTCAGGACCGCGACGTCAACGCGGCCCGCAACATCCTGATCAAGAACCGAGAGATGCTGGCCTTGTAACGGCGCGTCTCTCATCCGCAGCGGTGCGCTTCCACCGCGGCCGTCCGTTTCAGTCGGGTGGGGTCACCACACACGTCTAGTGTATTGGTGATCGTCCTGTTCGCAGCGCTGCTCGCGGCGCTACAGCGTTATAGGCCCAAGTGACTACAGCAAGTGTAGGAGCAGAAGTGTTAATACATAGCGCACGCTGGCAACCGCTGCCGAAGGGCGACAACCAGCACCAATTCACTGGGGAAGTGAGCTCTCAAGACGTTGACACATCCCAGCGATCTACGCCAAGTCAGACACGATCGAGCTATTTTTACCGGCCCCAGCGTCACTGACACGCACTGGCAACCTCCGCCAAGACTTCCCTGACGTCGATCAAGGTGCACTGCGAGCAACGTCCAACCGGGTGCTGCTATTCGTGTCGGATGCGTGCAACATTGTCCGCACAATACCTCACCCCGCCACGACTGCAGTCAACACTTGAAGGCCTTACGGCTCCGGAGGGATGGCGAGTACCAGCAGCGATGACCCAGACGTGTACAAGCTCGTGGTGATTGGCGGCGGTCCGTCTGGACTCGGTGTGTTCGTCCGAGCGGCGCGGCTGGGACTGCTGCCGCGGCTGCTGGACCCGGAAGCGCACGGGAAGCCGCAAGACCTGGAGCGAGTGCGAGCGCTCGGCAAGACTCAGCGAGGCGTGGCGGTGCTGCACGACGGCGACGCCTCGAGCTTCGGGTCCGGCAACCTCGGCGCGTACGTCATCAACTCGAACACGTTCGCCAACAGCCTGACGTCCAGTGTGCTGGACGACAAGCCCGACCTGGACCCTCCCGAGCGCTCGCAAGGCACCTTCTTGGAGCGAGCGCGGCGGCACGAGAGTGCCCAGCGGCTCGAGCAGATCGGCGCGGCGCCGGCGAGTCTCGTGGACATTGGCAAGTTCCTCCAGCACGTCGGCGCGTGTGTTCTAGAGGACATCGAAGCGCTGCCGTCGGCCTCGAGTAGGTACTTCCTGCAGACGAAAGGGACGCGGCTGGACGTGCTCGACAGCGGCCTGATCCGAGTGGAAGCGACGAGCAGTCAAGGCGAGACGTTCACTCTGGTGACGGAGCATGTCGCGCTGGCAACAGGCGGAGAGCAGGAGAAGCCCGTGCTGGACTCCCAAGCGCTGCGCTCCAAGCTCTTCATGTCGGACGAGTGTGTGCGCGATGAGGGCTTTGGTCGCCTGCGGTCGCTGCTGCTCCAATCGCAGGCGGCTGGAGGCGACAAGGCGATGAAGGTGTGTCTCGTTGGCGGGTCGCACAGCGCCTTCTCGGTCGCGTGGCTGCTGCTCAACAAGTTCCGCCGTGCAGTATCAGCCAGTGCCAGTCCAACGAAGCCAACGGTGTCTCCAATTGGAGGTCGAGAGTCACCGACGAAGTCTCGGCAGAGCAATGGAGAGCTGTCGAACGGCGAGTCTGCCTGTCCAAGTGAAGAGGAGGAGCGAGTAGCCAGTGCTGATGCTGTGATTGATCCAGTAGCGGGGAAGGAGGACGACGAGAAGACCGTGTCGAGTGTTGCGCCAGTCCTGACGATTGTCGCTCCGGCACCAGTGGCATCGCCGTCCAAGAGCGAGAGCGTACGCAAGCCAACTATGGCAGGGACATCGTCATCAACAGTGTTCAAGCCGAAGGACATCACGATCCTGCATCGTACACCGATCCGGTGCTTCTACTTGTCGCGCAAGGACGCGGAAGCCGACGGCGCGGACGGGAGTCGCGTGGACCGCGGAGGCTGCGTCAACACGTTCACGGGGCTCCGGGAGGATGCCAAGGCGCTGTTCCGAGACGTCCGCGCCGGGAAAGAGACGCGCGTGCGGCTGTTCCAGGTCAGTCGCCAGGGCTCGCAGCTCCTGGCGGCCAAGGCGTACGAGTCGGCCAGCGCCATCGTCTGGTGCTGCGGGTACAAGACGCGCATGCCGCCAGCGTTCGACACGGCTGGCAACGCCCTGAGCTTCCTATCGGAGAACGGAGTACTCAAGCTGGACATCAAGGGGCGGCTGCAGCTTGCCACTCCCAGTGGAGCGACCAGTCCATCGAAGTCAACGGCGGGGGTAGCACTTGAACCAGCTCAGAAGGCAGTCGCTCGTATCCTGGGGCTGGGTCTCGGCTTCCATCTGCGAGCTCCAGTGGATGAAATGGGCGGCGAGACGAGGGCGGACGGCGTGACTGTGTACCACCGACGCGGCGCGAGTCTGGTGCTCGAATCGCTCTTTGGCGCTGAAGTCTATGGCTCGAGCTCGTCGTTCGAGGAAATGGTCGACAAGGTGGGTCAGGTGACTCCCAAGCAAGTTGAGGGGTGATGCTAACGAGCGACGATGTGGCGCCAACCAGAGCGACAAGAAGAAGCGAGAGGCGATGGCTACGTCCGCCATCGCAGTAGCAGCAGCAGCAGCAAGTGCGACGCCTCCAAACGCGGAGCCTGGTGGAAGTCCCGAGAAGACCAAGAGGTAGGCATGGCACAGCAACCATGACCACGTCGGGCTGTAGCTAACCCGTCTGTCTGTTGCTGGTACCGGCTTGCAGACTGAGCAAGCCAGGATTGTCGATCTCCTCGAACGACAGCCTGGCCGCAAGTACACCAACTACATGTAGTGTCAGCACTCCGTCGAAGACACGAGCAGTAGCGGCGGCGTCTCCATCCCACAAGTCGACCAAGTCGCTGGTACGAGACTTGCTGCTCTATTTCGCCCTGGGTCCCGACTGATGGCTCGCGGGAGCATAACGAGACGAACGCGACCGACATTGGACGAGCACACGGAGCTGATTCAACACGCAAATGTCTGCTTTCTTTGCAGCTGCAGGTCTCACCAACCCGGAGAGTCTCCGCTCGACACGAGTTGATACTCGCGACCGTCGCGATCGGAAGCCGCGAGGCGCCACCAACCAACCCGCCCGTCAAGCTGCTGCTCAACCGGCGTCGGCACTCGGGGGATGACCACTCGACCAGCTCCGCCGCCGTCGCTGTCCACAGTCCGCACCCGCATCGAGCCAAGGCTGCAATCGCCGCAGCCGCAGCCGCAGGCTCTCCTCCTCGCGTTTGCCGGGACGACAGTCTCCCCGCAGCACTCGGGGTTAGTACGAGCTCCAGCGGGCTCCTGCAAGTCGTAGGCCCTCCTCCGGCCGAGCCAGGAGCATAGCAAACTTGGATTGAACATGTGGCCGGACAACCGAACGGCTGCTTCAACGTGGTCAAGGCGAGACTTGGGTATGCGCAGAGGGTTTGGTAGTTCACCGTGAGGTTATGCGGTGGTGGCTGGCGGCTACTGGTGCTCCTCTCTGCCCGTCTTGACGATGTAGAAGAGCGCGTGGATGTTGTTGTTCTTGATGGCCTTGCGGCACGCGGCGATAACGGTCGACTTTGCGTTGCCGAAGCGCAGGCGCGCGGCCAGCTGGATCATGTTGTTGACCTCCTTGAGCGCGTCCAGCAGCGCCTGGTGGTTCGTGCTGCGCTTCGTGTACTCGCCCAGCAGCTGGTTGTTGAGCGTGAACAGCTCCGAGTAGTACCGCCGCATGCGCGTCCTGCCAGCCATCGATCAGTACCAGTTAGCGTCCAGCCTCATTCAAACTCCGAGCTCCGATCACTACGACCAGATAGATCACTTACATGTCGTTGAGTATGCGCGCGTCCTCGACGCGGATGACGAGGCTCTTGACCTGGTTCGAGTCGTCCGCCATCTCGCCCGTGAGCTTGAGCCGGATGGCGTTGCACTCGTCCACGCGCACGAGCAGCGCGCGGAAGTCGTCCATCTGCCGAGGGAAGTCGGCCACGGACTCGAGCTCCCGCCACTCGAGGAACGCGCACATGTGCTGCACCAGCTCGGCCGCGAGCTCCATGTCGTCCGTGCGCAGCTCCGTCTCGTTCGCGTTGATGTTGATGACCAGCGCGCTGCTGTCGCGCACGTTACGGAAGAAGAGCGCCACGTGCGCGCTCTCTGGCGCCGCCTGCGTCAGCGTGAATGCGTGGTCCACCCATGCGACCATTTGGTGCGTCTTGAGAGGCGTCTTGAACTTGACGCTGCCCTTGGGCGGTTGCAGGCCGTCGAGCGCCGACAGGTGGTGGAAGGCGGCGAACTTGGGCAGCTTGAACACGGCGTCGAAGACGTGGAAGGACGAGTTGTTGCCCCGCGACCCGACCAGCACCTTGATGTCGAGCTTGGCGGCCGTGTGCTTGGTCAGCGGCAGCGGGATCGTAACTGACGACGCCATCGTGGCGGGGCGAACGACCAGCGACTCGCCCTCGAATAGACCCGCGTCGTACTCGAACAGCGCGACCATCTTGATGACGTGCTCGTTCTCGGTCGAGACGAGGAGCTCGAGCGCCGTCGAGGACTTGCTCATGGCGCTCTTGACCTTGATGTGCGTGTCGGCGCGGATCCGTAGCCCGCCTGCCTTACCGCTCTTGCCTCCGGTGGCACCCGCATTGCTGCTACTGCTTCCCCCAACTCCGCTCAAATTCGCGACGTTGCTCCCGGAGCTGCCTCCAGCCTTCGAAGACGTCGACTCGAGCGACTTGAGCTCCAGCTGCAGGTCGGCCTTGAGCTTCGACAGCTTGGCGACCTCCTTCTCCTCCTTCTTGGCCTTGTCGGTGGCTGCAGTGCTCGGTCCGCCGGAGATTGGCGCCTGGAAGTCGCCGGAAGGCGTCACGAACCCGCGGATCTCGCCGTCCGCGGAGCAACAAACGAGCTGGTCGCTGCCGTCCATGCGGTAATCGCCGCTGACCAGCGCAGCCACTGGCGAGGAGAAGACCTCGCGGTGCACCACCTCGCCGTTCGCGACCTTGCGCGCCTCGAACTTGCCGTTGTTCCAGCCAATGACGACCTCTTTGTCGCCGTCGCCGTTCACGTCGAAGCTCTGGATCGCGACCGGCGTGTTCTTGGACTTGACGCGCCACGCGCGGTTCTTGCCCTTGTACACGCCGACGGTGCCGTTGTCGAGCGCGTAGCCGAACAGACTCGACGGCTTATCTGGCGCAGTCGGGATGGCTGTGAGCGCTCGCAGCGCGCTCGTCTCGGTGCACTCGTACATGAGCTCCTCGTTCTGGAACGCGCGGAGTTCGTAGTCGTCCGAGCCCACGATGAGCTCCTCCCTCCCGTGGCCCGTCATGTCTCCCAGCGCGAGCGCACGCACGTTGTCGCCCGTGACGGTCCAGAAGAGTTCACTGCCGTCGCCTCCGAAGCCTTGGAGTGAGCAGTTGCCGCCCACGACGACCATCCTAGCAGGAGCGGCCGCCGCGGCCGCCTTGAGCGACGGCGCGGGAGCGAACAGCATCGTGTGCACGCCGTCGGGCACGTCCTTGTAGAAAATGTCCGAGTTCTTGTCGACATTATATGCTAGCAGGCTGGCCTGCGTGCCGACCACGAGCGAGTCGCCGGCGTCCGACGCCTGGAACTTGCCCGCGGCCAGCGCCGTGATGCGCCGGTTGATCTTGAGGAAGCGCACGCGCTGCTGGCCGCCGCCGCTGTCTCCCAGCACCTCATCATTGTCCGACTTCTCGTTTGGCGAGTGCAGGAAGACCTTGCCCGCCGTGGTGCCGCACGCCAGCGCCGCGTGCCGGCCGTCGAACTTGCCCACCTGCGCCACGCGCTCCAGCACCGGCTGGTGCAGATGCACCTGGAACGCCGGCAGCATCGCGTTGTCCGAGTTGGCGAGGCGCTCCGCAAGGGATTCGAGCGATGGCCAGCAGCTGGGGAGCGGAAGGAGGCCGCGCGCGACGCTCCAAGGCGCTCAAGTGGCCAGCTAGCAGCGCCGAGCATGGCTCCAGTCCCCAGGCGGCTCTTGAAGAGCTCTCAGCCCGTGACCTTTCGCGTCGTGCGACCTTCGCGCAACCTTTGTTTCTTCTCCCTCTACAAGCGTCTCTTTTACAGAGATTTCGTGGCAGACGGTCAATCGCACAAGCAACGCTGGGGTGGCAGGAAGAGCACCAGTCGATGAGCATGGCGGCGTCCAAGCCGGTGATCACGTTCGTGACGGGCAACCGCAACAAGCTGGCCGAGGTGGCGGCCATCCTGGGTGCGGACTTCCCGTTCGAGCTGCGCAACCAGGCCGTGGACCTGCCGGAGCTGCAGGGCGAGCCGGCGGACATCGCGCGCGCCAAGTGCCGGCTCGCGGCCGCTCGTGTGGTCGGGCCTGTGCTCGTGGAGGACACGTCGCTGTGCTTCAACGCGCTGGGCGGACTGCCCGGCCCGTACATCAAGTGGTTCCTCGACAAGACGGGCCACGCGGGGCTGAACAACCTGCTGGCGGCCTACAGCGACAAGTCGGCGTACGCGCAGTGCATCTTCGCGCTGTCGTCAGGCGACCCGGACGCCGAGCCGCAGGTCTTTGTGGGGCGCACACAGGGCGTCATCGTGCCGGCTCGTGGACCGCCCAATAGCTTCGGCTGGGACCCCGTCTTCCAGCCAGACGGCTTCGAACAGACGTACGCCGAGATGGACAAGCCCGCCAAGAACCGAATCTCGCACCGCTACAAGGCGCTCGACGCGCTGCGCACGCACCTGCTGCAGACGAACACCGACCAGTGAGTGAGCTGGCCGACCGCCTGATAGACCCAGGAGTGCTGCGAGTCAATACACGGCCAAGTAGCTAGCCAACGCGGTGCGTCATACATAATCCATCTTGTTGGTCCCGTTATCGAGCTTCAAGCACTCGTCTGTCAATGCAGGGGGTGGGGGTGTAAAGGGCGTCCGTCCCACGCGCCTAGTGCAGCGCCGAGCTGAGCGCGGCCTGCGCCTCCGGGCTCATCTGCGCGATGGCCTGCTGCATCTGCGCCTCGTAGGCGGCCAGCAGCGCGCGCACGCAGCCGCGCACGGCCTGCTGCTCGGGCTCGTCCACGTTCGAGTCCTCGGCCAGCGCCTTGGCGTACACGTCGAGCACAAGCGGCACGTTGGCCAGCACGGCCGGGTGCTGCGCCTGCACGAGCCCGTTCAGGCAGCGGAAGACGACGTCGTTCTCGTCAAAGTCGGCCTTGAGCGGCAGCGCGTGCAGCAGCACGGGCAGCACGTGCTCGAGCGGCACAGCGCCCGCCCCGCCGTCGGCCAGAACCATGCGCGCGACCGCGGCCGCCGCGTTGTCCACGACCACCTCGTCGTTGCGCTCGGCGTCGAAGAGCGGGCGCAGCGCCGTCAGCATCTGCTCGTACGCGGGCGCCAGCTTGGCGCCGCTCACCTCGGCCAGCACGCCCACGCAGAAGGCGCTGTTGGCCTTGAGCACCACGTTGTCGGCCGCCAGGCCCTGCAGCGCCACCGGGAAGACCTGCTCGACGAACTGCAGGCCGGACGGGCCCAGCTCGCGCAGCACCTCGGCGAAGCAGCCGACGGCCGCCGCGCGGTCGCGGGCCGCGCGCAGACCCGTGGCGAACGACAGGAACTTGGGGAACAGCTCGGCGAACGGGCCGGCCAGGTGCTCGCCGAAGCACTTGCCCAGCACGCCGATGAGCTCGGACGCGCTCTCGAGCACCGAGCCGCCGTCGTCCTCCTCGTCCTCGTCCTCCAGCTGCTCGGCCTCGGCCTGGCACGGGTGGTCGTGCGACAGCACGGCGCTCGTCACACGCGTGATGGTCTCCATGTGGTCCGCCGCCACCACGGGCCCGACGCGCGCCGACATGGCCTTGATGGCGTTCAGCGCCTTCTCGACCACGACCTCCTCCGGGTCCTCCAGCAGCTCCTCCACCAGGCTCTTCATGACGGCCTTCAGGATGACGGCGTTGTTGGGCGTCAGGATGCTCGGGTCCACCACGCCCTTGGCCCACACCTGGCCCTCCACGTTGGCGTGCGACGCCTCGAACGAGCAGATGACGAGCGCCGCCAGCGCCTCGGCCACGGCCGCGCGCACGTCCTCGTGGATGTACTCGGTCAGCGGCGCCAGCGCCTCGAGCAGCTTGGGGATGTACGGCTCGAACACGGCGCCGCAGTTGAGCGCCAGCTCCTCCACGGCCGTGATGGCGCGCACCTTGGAGTTGAGCGCGTCCGTGCGGATGCTGATCTGGCGCATCACGTTGTCCTCGTCCTCGTCGTCCTCCTCGTCCTCGTCGTCGAAGCCCTCGAGCACGTCGTTGTCGCCCATGACGTGGATGCCCTCGTCGCTCTCGATCTCGCGCAGCACGTGCGTCGCCGCCTCATCCAGGAACGGCTGGAACTCGGCCTTGAAGATGCTCGACACGTTGATAAAGTACACGAACGCCTGCTCCTTGAGCTCCGAGTCGTCCAGCGACAGCGACGCGAACACGAACGGCATGGACGGCGCCAGGTACGGCCGGAAGGCGTCCTTGCCCAGCGCCGTGGCCAGGTACCCGAGGCACTCGATGGCGGCGCCGCGCAGGTAGAAGAACTTGGCGTCCTCGATCGCGCAGAAGGGCTGCAGCAGGTCGGCCACGGACGCAAAGTAGGGCAGGAAAGCGTCCTTGGCGCCGATGGCGATCGACCCGATGGCGTCCAGAGACATCTTCTGCAGCTGCGGAGAGCCCGCGCGCAGCACCTGCACCAGCTTGGTCATGAGCGTGTCCAGGTACGGCAGCACCTGGTGGCTCTCCATGCTCTGCGTGATCTCGTCCAGCACGTACAGCGCCGTCGCCTGGATCGTCTTGGCGCCGTCGTCCAGCAGCGCCAGCCCGATCGGCAGGATCTCCGTGTAGTGCTCCGTGATGTTGGGCTGCAGGAACTCGGCGAACTGGCCCAGCGAGAAGCACGCCGACTCGCGCACGGGCTGCGCCGGGTCCTGCGCCGCCTTGTACACGGCCTCCAGCAGCTGCTTGAGGTTCGCGCACATGAACTCGCAGCAGCCCTCCGAGATGATGCCGAGCGCCAGCGCGCCGGCCTTGCGGCGCCGTGCGTCCGCCGACGTGATGTACTCGCTGCAGGCGCCAAAGACGACCGCGTTGACGTACTTGGCCGGCACGTTGAGCGCCAGCGTGTCGAGCGTCTGCTGCGCCAGGTGGCCGGGCGACTCGTCGTCCTCGTCGTCCTCGCCCTCGGCGTCCCCGCGCGCCTCGCGCTCCAGCAGGTTCGAGATGAGTCCACAGGAGACGGCGTCGTCGCGCGCCACGATGTCCAGCATGGCCGTAAAGATCTTGCCCACCAGCCCTTTCTTGCCGATCGTCTTGGGCTTCTTCTTGAGGAACTCGCCCAGCGCGTACGACGCCGACGCGCGCGTCGACACCTCGAGCGGCTCGGCCAGGATGATCTGCAGCAGCAGCTCGATGAACTGCGGGAAGCTCTGATCCAGCAGCGGGAACGGGTGCGACGCGATCTCCGAGAAGACGTCCAGGAACTCGACCGCCTCCGTCTCGGCGCCGCTGGCCACGCACTGCTGCAGCACCGTCATCATGAGCGGCACGAGCTCGCGGAACGACCGCAGGTCCGGCTCCTCCAGGAACTCGACCAGCGCGCAGGCCGCGCGCATGGCGCCAACGCGCACCGCCAGCGCCTCGGGGTCCTGCAGCGCCGCGCCGAACAGCTGCTTGAGGCTCGCGAAGTGCGGCTGCAGGTGGGTGCCCATGGACTCGCCCAGCAGCTGCAGCAGCTTCATGGCCACCTCGCGCTGGTCGGCGTTGCCCGTCGTCGCGCACGTGTTGATGAAGGCCAGCAGCTCCGGCCACTTGCCCGCGCCGAGCTCGTGCAGCGCCAGCGCCGCCACCAGCGCCGCCACCGTCGTGCGCACCACGTGCACCGGGTCCTCGGCCATGCGCGCCAGCAGCGCCTGCTTGACGCTCGTCTGCGTGGCCGCGTCCAGCTTGGGCCAGTGCTTGAAGATCTTCTTGCGCAGCATGAGCGCGGCCAGCTGGCGCACCTCGGGCTTGGCCGAGCCCTGGATCTGCGTCATGAAGCCGCCCACGCACGCCAGCTGCTTCATGTACACCTTGAGCGCCGCCTCGGCCTGCTTGATCTGCTCCGTGTCGGCGTGCGTCAGCTGCAGCAGGCACGCCTCGAGCTGCGCCGGGTTGCTGAAGTCCGCCATCCTGTTGCTGCTGCTTGTCTAGCGGCCAGAGGGCGGAAAGGACGGCGAGAAGGGGACCGAGTGAGGCCGGGAAAGATGGCGAATGCCGCGGCGAAGGCGCAGCCACCCGGCGAAGAAGAGGGGAAGGCGAGGCGAGCAGCTCGGGTCTGGGTCAGTCGATCGGGTCTCGACGATGCCACTCAAAACGTCACGATCCCGTCCACCAAACGAGCGGACGGAGGGTGGTAAAACCTTGACTTCACGAGAGAAATCCATAGTGTACAACGGTGGACGGGGAGCGGACGAGTCGAGGTTATTTTGGTGGACAAGGGTAGGGCAAGCGGACGAGCGTCCAGAGCTGCTCGAAATGACTGGTCCCCGCCGACCCTTGGTTTTGGCGGGAACGGCGAAGAAAGGGCACCAACGCCACCTGTTGCAGTCTCAAGTGGCTACACTCGTGGTTGAAAACGCGGCATACTCTGGCCAAGAGGTTTGGGCAGTTACCGACCACGCTTGTGTCATGCCGCCGTCGAGTTGGTGGGAGGCGAACTTATTCCTTCCTCAGCGCGGCATCTGCCGGGCTGGTGAGTTGTGCACTGCAACTGCGTCGTGGTGGCGGC
>JAADXY010001026.1:0-10639 GCA_023338065.1 Phytopythium montanum
AACCGAACGGCTTGCTGGCGATCTTGGGTGGCGGCTGGATGCCGCGAGGCGACTGATGTTGCGAGTCGCATCTTGCGCCTCTCAGCTTGCGAGGTCCGGCTCGGGACAGCGAATGAACTGTTGACTGTGAGCGTTGATGATTGATTGAAAAGACAGCAGGTTAATGATATGATTGGCCAATTTGTTTTATGACGGGAGGTGACTGGAAAAATACACTCTGATTTAGCGGGCGTTGCCCTCTATAAGGAGACCAATAATTGGTAATAAGGGAAATCTTCTCGTGCAGTTTCTGAGGAAACCACCACATGCCAAGCAAAACAAGACCCTGTCTCGTCATCGCCAGAAGCAGCTGATTCCAAATATGTCATAAAATCGTGGAGGTACAAAATGTCCTCAATGGTGTCGTCGTCTGTAAAGAATCAAAGGGTAGTATTGTAAAGTCCTATAAAACTCACCTTTTCGGGAGTCAAATATTAATGCTAGTATTAGTAAATAATTCACTTTTTGGTTCATCCTGTATTCCTGATTTGGTACGCACTTATGGTCAATGTTCGATCATTAATATGCTACAATGATAGTGTTGGGGTACCAATCAAGCGAATTTGGAGCTTTTCGGTGTTTCGCGTATCAATCGGTGTTTCTGTTGTGAGCTAATGGTGAGAGGAAGTAAGGATCTCAACCAGAAACGTGCCGCAACACATCCCATTATTTGTATACATGATTTTAGACCGCCTTTTGTATTGTTGGTCAATTCGAAGGACAGCGTTGCGTTGCTTTGACCCCAGTATTTTTGCTGTGCCCTCTGCTCGCTGATTCGCTTAAATTTTTGTTGAAAGAAATGCCACAAACTGACACAATCGTAAAGGGTGTCCAACGCGTTTCGTGCCACAAATTGTCTTGCTTTGAGTATTGCTTGGTGATAAAAAGGCCAAATCGGTACAGTACGCTTTCGAGAGCCGGTGACTCAGCAAACTTTTACCCAATTATAATCATCGCTGAATGCAATAACTCTCAGTGATTGGTTGATATACTGTGGCACGAAACTGGTTGACGGCAGGTTTCTGGTTGTAGACCAAACCCCATTATTCGTTGAAATGAGTTGTCCATATTCGGCAATTTATTGGTTATCTTCGTCGAAGCATTTTTTTGCCCACCATACGCCGATTTCGAGGAAATGTTTTCCAGAAACCTACTGTCTTAATCGTGTAATTACGGAGAAGGGTCGTGCAATAAGTGCAATTCTAAACGATCACAGCGCCTAGTCCTATCTTTTCCCGTACCCTTGGAATGCGGCCAACCCATAACATGTCCGCGCTGCCTTGTCGTGTACTGAGTGGCAAGTTGTCGTACTAATAAAAACAATTCACGCCCAGCCTTAGCAAAGACGGTTCCAGCATGACCAGAGACAAGCAAGACAATCGCACCTCGCGATCTGTTGATCACACGGCGGCAGCCACTCAGCGCTTCTTGCGTGGTAGGTGCGGCTCGTCGTCGCTGAAGTCATGCTCAAATCTTGCTTCCTCTCCTTCTTCCTTGCCCTCTTCGTCCTCCGAGTTCATGAGCACTCGGGCGCGAATCTTGCGCTTGATGTCAATTTGGGTTTGCGCTGCGCCGTCCCGCCAACATCGATGCCGTTTCTCAAAGCATGTTATCGCCCCACCGTTGTACATATGCTTCACCTTGTTGCAGACCCTGGTGTTCTTTAAATTCTTAAGGCCAATGATGAACCACGTGCTGCAGTGATAGGTGGTGTCACCGCCGCTCATATTGTCCTTGAGCTCCAAGCACACCTTGCACGCCCACTGTCTGCGTTACTCGCCGATCAACACTGGGAAGTGGCTTTGAGTCGCGTTCGGGCGACGCTTGGTCGGCGTCACTTGTAGCCTCCGGCAGAGTCGGATGGCGGCGCAGTCGTCGTAAGCGAGCTGACACAGCTTCAGATGCAGCTGCTTGAGGAACTTGACATGAGACAGCTTCACCATGACTTCCGCCCACCGCCCGTCGTTGTGCACGATGAGCGCGATAGTGACGGCGATGTCGATCATCACGAGGAACAACAACTCGTGGTATTTCTTGAAGCGCACGGCGAGGTGGAGCGAGTATCTATGGTGGCGTGTTAGATTCAGGATTAGACCGTGTCCAGCGAGCTGTGGTGTTGCGGTTCCGAAAGTCAGACAATTCGGATCTTCTCGAGCTAGCCGTGTTCACGTGTCCACGCTAGAGATGGATACTGTTGTGTGGTCCCAGCTCCAAGGATGGAGTCCCCGTCCATGGCGTATGGACCCTCTCACCTTGTGTCTCCGGATTGTTTCTTCGCTTTCCGCTCGGCCACCAGTCTACCGCAGTCATGGGTAAGGCTGCACTAGACAGTGGCGTCATAGCGCAACGCTTCGAGGACATGTAGACACATGGTCTGAAGGATAAGCTGTTCCCTCTTCACATCCGCCAAGGCAACACAAAACTCAATTCGCCATATGTCCTTAGCCTCTAACCTAACGAACACAAGGCGATGAAGAACAAGGATCGCAAAGAGGAATCTCTTCTCAGTCCGACAGTTTAAAGGACACTTGTCCACAAACCGTTTCCGGGCTGAATAATCAAACAAGCCCCACTCCATTAATACAGGTTTGACGACACCTGCAAACGATACTCAAAGCCATCGATGTTGTGTTCGACCCAACCCTTCGTAGAATGGACCAATATAGTGGTCAGGCCCATCCGCAACGACTTAACCCCTCCACCCGGGAAGGTGCATACTGCAGCTTTACCATTAATGAAACGGTGCATACTGCAATATACGGCCGATTAAACTTGATGTTTGAGTGTGTGGAGTGTTTTACCCGACCCCTACAAAACCCAAGTGTAAAAAAATATCGAAATTGGGCTTGTTGTGAGGGTTTGGGCGGAGGAGACTCGTCCGGATATATAAAACTTGATTTTGAAGTTGCCAATCAGAGATGACAGGTGAAACTGGGGGCGGGATGCCAACAACCACTCAATTCTCACATTCGACATTCTGCGAGACGGAGAACAAGCGCGCCAAACAATGTCGGGTCCGCGCGGGAAGTCAGCTCCGAACCCGCACGCGGTCTAGTTGCGCACGGCGTGGAGCGAGTTACGTGTAAAGGAATGGAAGAGCAAAAAGGCGCCGGGGCGGAGTCTCGACGATCGCTACCGCTACGTTCGACCTGGGGGCGATCCGAACGGCAAGGATGGTGTCGACTTTTTTCACGGGCGAGGACGCTCTCATGGACTTCTGTCTCAATGGTGTGGTCATCTCTCCAGTCGGTCGACTTGACGCTCGTGACTCATGCATTGTTCATGGTGGCCAGTCCAACGCCAGCGCACGCTTCAGCATGCAAGCGCTAGATCAAGCTGTGGTAGCTACTAAGCTCTACGCCGCGCTCATCGCTGCTGAAGAGCATGCGGAGGAAGGAGGCGCAGCGGCAACCGGGTTTATAGCGACAAAGAGTGCGTCGGCCGTCATCCGGACTATGGCAGCGCCCCAATATGCCCTCGCTGACGCGCAAGCCGCCACAGCAAACGCGGCACCGGATCTTCCGGCTCCACCCGCGTTCTCAATGCACCGCCAAGAACCCGTTCGCACTTGAACACTCAGGTGATCAAAGCCGAGAGGAGACCCTGTACAGCACTCTGTGACGCCTCCAAGCAACGCGCCTCAGCAAGCCGGCCGACAGCTCGCTGCGCAGGCGCACCGGTCAGACTCGTACCGTTTACCTTCTACCGCTTCTGCCACGACGCCGAGATCGACCACGTCAACCTCTAACGCCCGCTGCAGACCGCCCAGATCGCTGGTTTATCCTGACGTCGCTCGCATCATTCCGGACAGCGACAACTCCGATGGTGATGATGGAGCTGACATCGGAGGGGACGACGACACGCCCCAGTCGCTGGATCAGCGTAGCGAGCCACGTGAGTTCAGCAAAGCTGCATATGCAACATGCTATGACACATTTATTCTGCATATTGACGCACGTATTCTGTCACCTAAGACAACGATGTCGAGTCGGCAAGCAACACTGACGTTGACCTGTTGGCGGACGAGGACGACACACTCAACTGCGTCAAGGACGGCGACGACCCAGACGACGATCACTCCATGAGCTTTAAAGACGAACCAGACAACGACGACATCGACGGAGGCGACGTGTTGGCCGAGGTCTCTGCCGCCGTAGCCGAGCACCGCGTCCGTCTGCAGCCTCGCCAAGCTTCGCAGTGGCAGTCAGCGTTGGCGAGCGCGACCAAGCAGCGGCCTGCCTGCGATGGGGTTGACTGACTTGGATTCAGTATGCAGTGATAGTGACCAGGAGTGAGCTGGACGCGGCGGTTGGAGAACCGCGCCAGCAGCGAGAGTCGAGCAGCAGCTCAGTCGAAGATTCGTCGGAAACTCGTCAAGGCCTGCACGGGCAAGCACGAGGACGAAGAGCGGAGTGATAAGGAGTGAGATCATACATTGGCGTGCAACTGGACCTGTTGTGGTTGCTGGCGGTGAGCTCTATGCTTCGCGAGGCTCAACCTGGAGAAGCGCATTCCAAAACGACAACTGCGAGATATTTCCAGATTCTATCGACGCGGACAATGTCAAGTACCTAGACCAGTCGCCAGCCATGCTTGCCGGTGAGCTGCAGTTCGCCGAGGTGTTATTGGAGCGGTTTAGTGGGGAGGCTTAGGTGCTTGCTGGGAATCTCCACAGCAGCGTGCTGCGCGAGATAGCTGCGGCTGAATGGGATGAAGTCAAGGAATCCGACTTGTACGACACCATGCAGGGGCCGTACCAGCCCTTCGCCAACACTTGCAGCTAACCCGGGCTTCGTCTAGGCTACTCTGGTCCAAGCGCGGACGTTCTCCGGCGCGGATAGTCGTCGGTGTCTCTCTTCGACTGCTTCCTGCCGGTGGAGCTCTGGCAGCACATAGCCATCTGCACTAACGAGTACCGGTGCGACAACTTGGACGCCTGGATCGAAGCAGCGTACACGTTCATCAAGGCCAAGACTCGCAGGGATCCAGCGCTACGCAAGAAGACGAGGCAGGACTTCTACCATGAGCCTCATGGCGAGCCATCGACCATGCGACTCGAGCTCTGCCGGTTCGTCGGCCTGCTGGTGGCTCGGACTGGGTTTTAAACCGTGAAAGCTAGCCATTGTCAGGAAGGCCGTTGATGGAGACGCCGTCGTCCGCGGTGCGTTCGGCCAGTACCTGTCGCGAGACCCCGTCATGGATATTTCACGAAGGCTCCACTTCAACTCGTACTTCAGAAGCGTGGAGCAGGCGTGGAGTTTGTAGACAAACGATCCAACAGAGTAGATGTCGGGCTCGACGGCCTTGAACCGATCAATTGTGTTGAACTCGATGTATAGAGAACATAATTTGAAGTTGATCTCCAAGCCGATGGACTTGAGCAACTTTCTGCATTCAGTTGTTTCCCGCGATCCGTGAAGAGTGGTGAATCAGCGAGTGGAACCCCGGACGCGATGCAATTCGCAAAGAACCAGGCGAAGTTGTCTCTAGTCTCCTTGTGCACGAAGGCGACTGAAGCTTGGATGATGTGTGTTGATGTCTTTGCCCACACGCTCGAAGAGATCCGTGCATCGTTCCCTCGCCCGGTCCGAGAGGGGACTGGTCATCAACTGACCGTGGCAGAATACTTGGAGTCCATCCACCCAGTGTCCTGGACTCGGTTCGGCAATTAACAACAATCATCAGCCCAGACAGCCATCCACAACTCGCGCTGGGCCGCCACATACAGTTAAGGGAGACCTTTTGCCTCTGTTCGAGACTCGGACGACGAGCGCGAACGAATGAGAGAACGACGCACTGAGCTGGAGTGATTTGCGCTTGTCTCAACCCCCAGACAGCCTGCTTTCTTACTGCGACCGCTTGATCGCCGTTTTTGATCTTTCTCGAGTTCGCGCTGAGCGTTGGGGACGAGACGGACGCACCATCACACCTAGAGGAAGATGCACATTGATCGTGAGCTTCTTCAAATGCCTCGCCAGACTGTGCTGCAATTCACTCTCCGGCATTTCTATGAACTCGAGAAGTTCAATCACTCGCATGGCGCATCTATTCCAAGCTACGCGGGGACATTTCTGTCAAGTACTACACAGTCGTGCTCGGTGAACGGGGCTCTTGCTGTCGGCCGCTCTGGCGCAGCTAAGGTGGATGCAAGCGGAGCAGCGAGACAGTGAAGCAGTCCGCGCAACCAAACGCCGTTGACGACCGCAGATGAATCTAGCGGGTTACCGTGTGGCCGCAGCGAGCGTCGCTACTGGTCAATCTGGAGGCGAAGTCGTGCACTCCATGCACCGTTCGCGAGCATCTTCAAGCTCCTTGCCGTCACATCTTTGCTGTGTTAGTCGACAGACAGCTTGCCGACCGCGCAGCAGTGGAGAGCCTCTTCCGCCTAGCGTACCTGACTCGTGTTTATGACAGCACCAGCGCCAGCGCCGCCGTCGCAGTGCCACTGGAGAGCGATCTGTGCTCGTCAAACGACATTAAACCACCGCCACTGTATCAGCGATCTGGCCGTCCGCGCACCATGACACGGACGTCGAAAGATCGCCGTTCGTCCAGCAAGCGCATCAAAAGCAAGGGGGAGAGACCTATCCGGACCGCTTCATCCGCCAGCTCGTTCAACGCTTCTCCAAGTGCAGGCATCGATGTGCAGTCTCAAGCGCGCGCACGTGCAGCTTATCAATCAGCGGAGCATGTCGTGGCGCT
Source organism: Phytopythium montanum (assembly GCA_023338065.1). Lineage (NCBI taxonomy): Eukaryota > Oomycota > Peronosporomycetes > Pythiales > Pythiaceae > Phytopythium > Phytopythium montanum. The sequence continues at coordinate 6,742 of JAADXY010001026.1, forward strand.
ATTAGCGCCGCATATGGTAGATAAAGCCAAACAGAAGTGACGAGCGTATCGGTGCTTGAAATGCGGAGTCGAGGGACACAATGCCGCGATGTGCCCGCTAGCACAAGACCAGCAAGTGTGCCAATCAGTCAGGCCTGGTTAGTATGCAGTCGGGGACAGCCTCTTCCACGCGCGCGGCGAAGGACACTTGTATGACAGCTAAGGACACTCACCGATGCGTTAGCAGCAAACACGCATGACAGCATTAAGAAACATTCGTACCGACGTCTATCTTCACCTCACGCGCCTCCCACTAGTCGCAGTAGCCGCCCTCCGTCGAGCACAAGTGGCGATCGGGGACGCGCAGCACGGAACAGGAAGTGGTTCGCCGCGCCACCCGCCAACCCGCCACCCACTAGTCGCAGTAGTCGCCACCATCGAACACCGCGGAGCACTCCGCTTGCTAGCCGGCTCTTCTTCTTCGCTTGTTTCCGGACGGACGGATACGGGTCGAAGTGAGTAGCGATTTTTGACCAATCAAACGCAATATTTGCAGATGTGACCGTCCAGTTTGAGATAACGAATCTGGTATAATACAGGATTCGTTGGTTCCACTACGTATACCGTATTATCGTAGTCCTCAGCGACAACCCATGAACATGTGGGGTTAGGGATGCCACTTGAGAGCGAACGCAAAAGGTAAGTTTTAGGTAGTGACTGGCGCACATTTACCGACGATCGGCAAGTCTGGTTTATCCGACGCAGTCACTTTGGTGCACCAGTCGGCCGCGTTCAGGATTCTGAAGACGGCGCTCCCGTCCTGCCCGTTCACGTCGCTCGGCGCCACCACCTGCACGAACGGCGACGCCTCCGAGGCGCTCACTTCGCCCTCGACTCGTCCGTCCAGCCCGTCGCCCAGCTCGTTGGACAGCTCGTCAGCCATCTCCCCACGCCCACGCGCTCGGCCGCTGCTCCGCTCGGCTCCTTTGTCGGCAAATTGACAACCAGCACGACGCAGCCGCGCAGCTGCTCGAAGCACAAGATGTCGACAGCCGGACGACTCGCCGTCAGCGCGTAGAAGCTGGCGGACGGCGCGCTTCAGTCCGCCAGACCGACGCGCACCTCGCGCGCGTAACCAGCTCTCCTGTGCGCGCTTGGTCACGAAGTCGAGCGTCTCGCAGCGGCTATCGCGGTCGCGAGACCCCGTCGGCGGCTGGGACCAGACCTGCAGCCCGTGGTGAAGCAGCGGCCCTCGGCGCTGGCCAGACGACGAGGTGGACGCCGCCGACGGAGTGTACTGCACAATGCCGTCCTGCAGCGGAACGAGCGCGAGCGAGACGTGCGCCACGTCGTCGCGGAAGAGTGCGAGCGCGTGGAAGCAAGGGCCAATGACCGCGGTGTAAACTCGGCACTCCATCGCGCGAATTACCGTGTCGCTGTTGCCGCTTGGTAGATCTCGCTCGTCGCTGGTCGACGCGCGTCCGTTGCGCTGGCGTCGCTGCGGCTTGCGGAAGACGACGCCCGCGCGGATGGCGCCGTACGCTACGTCCCAGACCGACACCTGGCGTCGACAACTTCTTCCTGGCGCTTGGACTTGCTGGACGGGGTCTTAGGGCTGCGCTCGCCGGGTGACACGAGCTCGTACAGGTGGGAGCGGTCGTCGACGACATGCAGCGCGACGGCGTCCAGGTCGTTGCTAGGTGCAGCGGCGGCCAGCTGCGAGCCAGCGAAGGGGCGCATCTTCTCGCAATCGGGAGTCAGTAGCCCGCCGAGCAGCAGCGTCTGCGCAAGCTGCTGCGCCGCGTCGGTGTCCAGAGTGTTCTCGCCGCCGCTGGCCACCTGCAGGTTGCGGCAGAGGTAGCAAAGCATCCTGGCGCCAGAGAAATAAACCGCTACAGTGACAAACGAAGTGACCTCTTAGGAATCGATTTACCGCTTGCTACTCCTCGATGTCACTTTCCGAGTCTCCACCAATGTCGTCGTCTGATCCTACTTCCTCCTCTGTGAGGTGAAAGCGCGTGAGCTCGTGAACAACATCGTCATCAGTGTCGATGGTGAAGACATGAGCTACAGGCTCAATCCGCTGGTTGTTCAGAAATCCCGCCTTGGCAAATCCGCTGGCAATCGATGCTGCTGACAGTTCCTGCCAGCAGAGCGAGACCCATTTCGTGATGACGATGCGGGTCGGCGCCATAACAGCAAACCGCTCGGTCACGTGCTGCTTCTGAGGCTCCTCAGCCGCGATCCTTGCGGCCTCTTGCACCAAGTCGATGTGCGCTCGCGCGACAGCGTTGTCGTGTCGCTGCTGCTGGAGTTGGCGCCTGCTCTCGTTGACGCTGTAGGCTGCAAGCTGTTGTTGCAAGCGAGCCAGCCATAGCGCTTGCAACCTCCCCTTGAACGGCTTGTTCCAGGATATGTCGGCGGGCTGACAAACATAGGTGTACCGAGGCGGAACCTTGAGCGGAATGACGTTCAGCGACGTCGCGTAGTCCACCACTCTCTGCGTCCAATGTCCCGAGAAATCATCCCACAGCAACAAGACGTTGTCGTCTCTGTAGGTCGCGACTGGCGAAGTGGAACTCCAGGAACTTGATGGACAGGTCAGCATTCCACCACGCTGATTTGTTGCCGTAGATTCTGCACGGGTTGTCACGCTGCAAGGCGCTGATCTCGCGCCACACGCGCCTATCGAATCCGTTCAGCAAGGCGTTGTTCTGTGCCTGCTTGGTCGCGCTCTTTGCCGGCCCGCTCTTGAAAAGGATGAACGGGGGGAGCTTGGCGCCACTCTAGTCGCCCAGGAGCATCACAGTCGCTCGCTCCTTGTACTTGTTAGCGCACTTGACCCACACAGTTTTCGATCCCACCGTGTTGATCGTCCGCTTTGGCACATACTCAAAGAACACCGCTGCGATAGAATAAGATGTTAGATCGAGTTGCACAGACCATAATCGCAGCAATCCATCCCGTACCGGTTTGGTCTGCATTAAAGACTTGCGTGCAGTTCTTCTCGACGATTGTCTGGCACACCAGCGCCTGGAATGTTGTGGCCGCTTGGTGTGCGTCCTCTAGCGTCGTCTGTCCCTGCCGCGTGCGAGTGCGCAGCGGCAGTCTGTGGCACCGCATAAACAACTGAATCCAAGTGTCGGACGCGGCGAACTTGTCGCTGGAGATGCCGCTCTCATTAGCCACGTCTTTGGCCTTGAATCGGAGCATTGTGCGCGAGACTCGAGCGCCATTCTTCCTGAACGAGTTCACCCACAGCACGATCTGCTCTTCGGCATCCTTGGACAAGGTCGTGCCGTCTCCGCGACGGCGAAGGTTGCGGTGTTGGCCGAGACCATCATCACATGCTGCTCTGATGACCGCAGCGTTCCTTTTCCATTTGCTGATCAGTTTCTGCTTTTTGCGCCGGCTGACTGGCGGCAGCGCACCGTAGAACCGCTCGGTGGCGCTGCTGACGCTGTCTCCTTTGTCGAGAAAGTCGAGCACGTCCCTGTTGTGCGCATACTCCACCGAATTGGCCTTGTACTTGTTGGGCTTTCTCCCCGTGCCATTGATCCTGGGGCGGACCATTGCGCTCGGTCGCTCTCGTTGGAAGTGGCCGGGTACCGGCATTTTGAACTGCACCCCATCAAAAACACCTCTATAACCGCATCTCCTGGCTGACGCTAACACGTACTTAGCATAAATTCGATACTGTCCCATATTCACCGCTTCTTATATATTGATTTTGGGCAGAAATTGTCGACCTCGCCTTTGGCTCGCAGCGGCCGGGGTACCGTCGTCTTCGTCCGGCGTTCTGTTTTACAAAATTGTGTTGTCTGATTGTTGACCTGTCAATGTGAATAAACAGTGTGAGCGAGTGCAGAGTGAGTAGAAGGCCAGCAGTCCGTAGCCGTCTCGATCACACACAATAACA
>JAADXY010001027.1:0-10615 GCA_023338065.1 Phytopythium montanum
CTCTGCCAGGCAGTCCAACACTAGCGCGGAACAAACCCGAGGCGATCCAGATCCCGTCACCCAACGTATGCCCCAAGTGCCGTGAAGCTACAGACATGCCACCACCACATTCCGCTGCCTTCTCCGGTCACGCTACATGCCTTCAAGCGCTCCTTCCTCCCCATACAACCGAGCTTGGACCCGAGTCCTGGCTCGACAAGAAGCGCCGCACGCCGTTGTTCTACGCGTGTGCGGCCAACAAACTCGAGTGCGTCGATCTGCTACTACGCAGCCACTCCGAGTGGCTCGAAGTGAGCGACAAGCAGCTCGACTCACCCGTCCACGTCTGTTGCTTCTTCGGCTGGGACTCATGTCTCCGTCGACTACTCGACGCTGGCGCGAACCCTCACGTGCGCAATGCCAAAGGATTCAAGCCATCGCACATTGCCAAGACGGAGCAGTGCCTCGAGCTGCTGCTGTCCTTCGGTGACGACCTGCTCCAAGGCGACAAGCTCGGCCGCACGCCGCTCTTCGTCGCCTGTGCGCGTGACCGCAGCGCGTGCGTCGAGTTCCTCTGTGCCTGGAACCACCGCAGTCGGTCGTGGATGCTCGAGCAAGAGGACCAGCGCGGAGACCGGCCCATTCACGCGGCGGCCTGCAACGGCAGCGCGGCCTCGCTCGAGATACTGCTTCGGTACGGCGCCGACCCACTGTTCGCGAACGCCAAGGGCCTGACGCCCAAGGACTTGGCGGCCACCAACAGCCACGGCAAGTGCGTCGAGCTGCTGAGCAAGGCGGAAGCGGACCAGAGCAGCGGGACGACGTGGTTTGCGCCTGCGAATGCAGCAACAGCGGCGGATGTCGGTGTCGACGCGTCGACTGAGTGGGTCGAGTGCTGGGACAACGACAGCGGCCAGCCGTTCTACTACAACAACCTGTCGGGCAAGTGTCAATGGGAGGCACCCGAAGGCTTCACGCCTCAGTTGTTCGCGCAGCCACAGCAACAGAACCAGGAGGAGGAGCAAGAAGACGACGCAGGCGAGTACGTCTGGGTCAAGAAGAAGAAGCAGACGGTGACCGTCGTGACAGGCAAGGACACCGAGTGGATCGCGGTCCAAGACCCGGCGTCACGAGCCATCTACTACAAAAACACACGCACTGGGCAGTCTCAATGGGAGGAACCGGACGCTGTGCGTCAGCTGCAGAGCGCAGTAGGAGCCAAGGCTTCACAGGAGGCGTCGCGGATCTGGGAAGAGCTGGACCAGGCGCGGACGACTCTAGCAGCTGCCATTGCGAGGGAGAAGCGCCGGCAGCTGGCGACGCACAAGCAGACACTCGAAGCCTGCAAGCTGCATGTTCGACAGCGGAAGGAGGACATTGCGAAGCGAGAGGAGCAGGCGCGACTGGCTCAGTTGCTGCCTCGCTCCAGCTTCATCCGACGCAAGAAGCAGTCCATGATGATGAAGGTCGTGACGCACAACAGCAACGCGCGCAAGACGACAGGCATGAAGAGCAGCCTGGCTGTTCTTGACGAGCAGCATGTGATAGCTGGACCTTCGTGCGACGACAAGGTAGAGGATATCTGTTCACGGGAGCCAGCGCTCGACATCTTCCTCAGCACGTACACTCGACTGCATGGTGTGCGCGACCTGCAAGTACTGACGGCCGAGAAGCGCTTCTGCAACTGCCTGTTCCACTACTACGTCGCACTGGCCGACCCCGTCCACATAAAAGGGCTAAGCAAGAGCCAATTCCGCGTCGTACTGCGCGATGCACTCATCATCCCGTCGACAGCAGCTGCGTCTTCCTCTTCGTCATTGCATCAGACGATGACAGCGGCGGGTTTGACGGCCGGACCGCCACTCAAGCTGCACGTGATCGACCTCATCTTTGCCCAAGCTGAACGCGCAGTGGCTCTCGAGGCATCTTCGTCCCCATCTTCCCCATCAGCTGCGCTGCTCCACCATCGACAAGCTACGGCGACGGCAGTAGCACCAGGTGGAGAGGCTCATCTTGGCGTCTCCGGGTTCACGACAGCCATGCAAATCGTTCGCGAGCGAGCGGTGACTCAAGCGGAGCAGAACGACGACAGCGGAGAGATCGAGGACGACGAGGAGTGGTTCTTGCTCACGTTCCTCGTGCCGCTAGCATTCAAGCTCGGCGCTCGACTGTTGACGCAGATCCGCCAGTGCAAGGAGCTGGAGCTGCAAGTAGCGGCGTCCACTCGAGCACAGAGTCTACTGGCAGCAAACCGCCTCGCTATCCAGGCGCTACACCGCCACTACTCGTCACGGGAGCCAGCGCTCAAGATGCTCTCGTTCAAGGGACTAGCGCAGTTCGCGCTCGACTTTGGACTCGTGGCCAACACTGGAGCATTGCCGGCGCTGCAGTTCCTGCTCGAGGCTGTGCACTGGATCAGCGGCAACGCGCACACTGAGATCGTGTCGTTCGAGAAGTTCCAGCAGGTGCTGACGATGCTCGCGAGTCTCCCGCTGCCGTCGGGAGGTCTCAGCAACGCCAGCAGCATTGGCTTCGCCTCCGGACCGATGATCAGCGAGGATAAGGTTGTGGAGGAGCTCGCCGGGTTGTTCAGACGGCTGGCGAGTTGCCCAGCCATCCACCTCGTGGACTCGCAGCTGCTCCCCACGGCCTTTGTGGGGGAAACAGCGGCAGTCGTGAGCAGCAGCAATGGCCAGGAAGGCGGCCCGGCTGCTGGCAGGGCCGGACTTCCGCCCACTGCGTCCATGGCGTCGCTGTTCGCTTCAAGTTGAAGTGCTCGCGAGCTAACTTTTTCACCAATCAAACGGCTTTAGATTGATTTGAGCAATGTTGATTCGCTAAAATAAGCAATGTACCTATTCGATTTCAACCAATGATCGCTTTGGGACGCGAAACGTCGCGGCTCCCGCCTGCCTCGTCACGCGTCGCATTGCTCCCTCCAGCCAGCTCTAGCACAGCGCAGGCGCCACCATGAAGCGCGAGCAGCAGCCGCGACCAAGGCTTCAGACTCTGGACCTAGCCAGCCAGTCCTCTCGACCGCGCGCGTCCTCCATGTCGGCTCCGCAGCAAGACGACAGCGACGAACTCCCCGCCGGGATCCCCATACAAATGCTGCGTCATCGGTCGGTCGACTCGGTGCAGTCGAGCGTCGAGGTGCATCGCAGCACTAGCGGTCGCAACTTGCGGCTGCGGATGATCAGCCAGACTGGGCTTGAAGCTATGGCCTCGCCGCTGGCGCTGACACCGCGAGCACCACCCGGGAAGAGAGGTCGTCGTCCGCGGTGGGAGCAGTCAAGCGCCGAAGACGGCGACAACAATGCCAAGGACGTCGACGAGAAATCGAACGGCCACGATGAATACGAAGAGAAGAAGAGGCCGGGGGCGGGTCAGGAGCGGCGCAGCAGCTTCTCCATCTCGCCGAACGCCATCAAAGAGCTGGAGCGCGTGCGGCAGATGGAGAAGACGGACGCCATGCTGCGGATCGACGAGTCGCTTGAGGTTGCGAGCGTCCACACTAACGACAGCGCTGACCTGGAGGACGATGAAGACAGTAGCGGGAGTGGAGACAACCACCAAGACGACGACGATGACTCACAGGAGACCGAGGAGGAGCCGAGCTCAATGCCCACACAGCAAGACGATGTCATCATCACTGAGAGCGAGCCAACGTACGCGTTCCCACTCTGGAATCGAGCCAAGAAGAGCGCTCGCCTACCTCACGCGCTTGTTATCGCGTCCAAGCAGTCGAACAACGTCGATGAGGCGGTCGGATCAGTCCCAGATATCGATGACGGTCCGCCGCGGAGAGCGAGTCGAGAGTCCGAGAGCATCCAGGCGGCCGTGGAGATGGTCTCCATGCTGCACGTGGACCACAGCACGTTCGGACTTACGACTGGCAGCGACTCGACCGTGACGGAGCCGGCGACACTGTCGCTGACCAGGTCCGTGTCTCCGCGGATCGGCAGCTCAGGCTCGAACTTCTCCTTCGAGACGTCGTCGCTCCCATTGCCGACTCAACCAGTGGGTATGGCCGCAACGCCAGCTCCTCTTCCTCGGACTACGAACCCGATCACCAACTGGAAGCGCGGAGACATGGTCGGCGCCGGCACATTTGGCAAGGTAGAGAGAGCAAACTTGTGATGGCACGAGGAGAGTGGAGGCTGCGACTGAGTACTCTGGCCACTGGCAGGTGTATGTGGGCTTCAACGGCGAGACGGGCGAGCTGTTTGCGCTCAAGGAGATCGAGATCCGCGCCATGCCGAGCGCCGATATTGTCAAGCAGATGCACAAGCTGGGCGAGGAGATCGCGCTCATGAAGAACCTGTCGCACAAGCACATCGTGCGGTGCGTCTGCTGTCGATTGAGCAGTCGACTCAGAACGACTTGATCGTGCTGAAGAGAGCTATTGGGGCAGGTACAAGGGAAGCTATCGCACGGACAAGCACTTTTGCATCTTCATGGAGTACGTCCCGGGCGGGTCCATTGCCAGGTACGGAGCCCTCTACGCCAGCGGTTAATGAAAGGAAGAAGGAGTGCTTTCGCTCTGACAACCACCCAACTACAGCATGCTCAAGCAGTTCGACGCGTTCGGAGAGGACCTGGTCCGCATCTTCACGCGGCAGATCGTCCAGGGCGTCGTGTACCTCCACGGCGTTGGTGTCGTCCATCGCGACATCAAGGGCGAGCGTCGCTCGGATCATTGGAGGAGATGAATGACCGACACGGAGTGATCTAATGTGTTCCATGCCTCCCTCTTTTGTGTGGCAGGAGCCAACGTGCTTGTGAACGAGCAGGGTATGTCCAAGCTGGCGGACTTTGGCTGCTCCAAGCAGATCCCGCAGCTGCTGACCACGAGTTTGGAGGAGTCGCTGCGCTCCATCCGCGGGTCCATTCCGTGGATGGCGCCCGAGGTCGTCAAGCAGGAGCGGCACGGGTACAAGGCTGACGTGTGGAGCATCGGCGCGACGGTCGTCGAGATGGCCACGGCCAAGCACCCGTGGCCCACGTGCACCAATGGTCTGGCCGCTATGTACGCGATCGCGACGGCCACGGCTCCTCCTCCGCCGCCGGAACACCTCTCGCTCGAGGCCAAGGCCTTCCTGCGGCGCTGCTTCTGCATCAATCCCGAGGGTAAGTCGATTGTGTCGGTAGCTGTTGGCATCGGATATTGATGGTCTACGCATCTTGGACGTGTGACAGAGCGCGCGACGGCCCAGGAGCTGCTGCAGCACCCGTTCCTCGCCGAGCGGTGAGCCTCAACGGGTCGGGTCGGGTCGGGTCTTAGATGAGGAGGGTAGCAGGGTCAAGATTCGAGCTGCGAGGTGGTGGTTGCAGCCGCTGGACACGCGATGGTCACCGATGAGTGGAAAGGAATATGATGAATCATTCGTGTGATCTCTTGGCAGCACCTGATAACGCCGGCTTCCGGTTCTGCAGGCGGATCGGCACCACGTCACAGACGCGCGTGGATTGGTTGAAATCGCGCGTCAAAATAAATTCGACCAATCCGCGCCATTCTTCGCGATAGCGCGTCCTCGTCCCCGGCGTCATGTCCCAGAGACCTACGCAAATCGGCCCGAGCACCGATACGGATGTCCACATAAGTATTAATTGTGTCTAAATATGAACTAGTAAAGGAATAATCGGTTGCAAGCACATTTCAATGTTACAAGAATAGAGCATGAATTACATGTCAGCAGCCTAGATTTTACGCCGAGTGCTTGAGAATTCGTTCTCCCCCTCGTCCCCGATGGCATACCTCGCGCAAGCTGTTTCCTCCTCCCATACATTTCGCCATACAAAATAGCTTACCGTGGATCCCGTCGAAAGTTATGCCGGCCGCCTATTGGCGCGCTGGTTCAGAAACCCTTTGGCCGAGTCGCTGGTGGCGCTGGCCTTTGCCTCGCCCTGCCTACATCGACACCTGCCTGCCTTCCTTCCTGGACGCACCATGGCGACGCTCAGCGTGCTCATCACGGGCTTCGGCGTGCTGCCGCACCCGGAGACGGCGGTGCGTCCCTGTTCGGGGGCTTGTGGACGCGCTTAGAGGCCGGGGCGTGACGCGACGCCGCGCTGTTCGCAGGTCTTCTACGTGACGGTGCAGCAGGGCGGCTGCAACAGCTGGACGGTCTACCGGCGCTTCGACAGCTTCCAGCGCCTCGGGCAGCAGGTACGCATCTCTAGACGAGTCTGTGGGGGCGACAGCGGGGCTCTAACGAGATCAACGACAGCTGCAAATGGTCTTTGGAGGAGCGGTGCCCGCCTGTCCGCCGCGCATGTTCGACCTGCGCTTCCCGGACAGCGTCGAGAAGGCGCGCGTGGACCTCAGCATGTGGGTCATGCAGCTGCTGCAGCACCCGCCCATCTACACGTCGCACGTGTTCGTCGACTTCGTCTCGGCCGACGCCAACGTGAGTCCCTTTGCTTCTCCTTCTCCCGTATACTTTTTTCGTCCTGGGCAGGAACCGGAGCTCCCCAAATGTCTCGGATTGCGATACTAACGCAATCATCGGCGTATTGACCAGGTTGTGCCGGCCGGACTCCAGCAGGGGCTAGCAACCCCCGCAATGGGCGGCGGAGGACGCACCAATGCCGCCAACATGGGCGAGTTCAACGTATGTGACGACCGGACTGAGCTTGCTGCATACTGAAAGCAAGTAGGACTGACGGAGGACGGATGAGGTGGACGGCAGATGGACGACATGTTCGACTCAGCTGACGATGACGCGCGACCGCACGAGGAGCTGCTACGCGACGACGATGTACGTGGAACCGACAAGCAGTACAAGTCTCGCTGGGTCTCATGTGCTGCTGTCTGGCCCGGTAGATGTTCACGTTCGACTACCGCACGGACGTGACGGGTCTTGGCGCCTCGGAGCTGGACCAGCAGCGACTGTTGGAGGAGACGCAGCAGCAGCACGAGCACCTGCAGCAGGTCCAACAGCAGAGCATCAAGCGTCCGGAGAAGGTGGCGCTGGACGACTTCATGATGATCAAGGTGATCGGCAAGGGCAGCTTCGGCAAGGTGCTGCTGGTGCGCAAGAAGGACACGGGGCTGCTGTACGCCATGAAGGTGCTGCGCAAGGAGAACATCATCAAGCGCAATCAGGTGGAGCACACGCGCACGGAGCGCCACGTGCTCGGGTACGTGCGCCACCCGTTCATCGTCGGGCTCAACTACGCGTTCCAGACGAGTGAGAAGCTGTACTTCGTGCTCGACTACTGCGCCGGCGGCGAGCTCTTCTTCCACCTCGGCAAGGTGCAGCGCTTCCCGGAGCACCGCGCGCGGTTCTACGCGGCCGAGATCACGCTTGCCATCGAGTACGTGCACAACCTGGACGTCATCTACCGCGACCTCAAGCCCGAGAACGTGCTGCTGGATGAGAACGGGCACATCCGCCTGACGGACTTTGGGCTCTCGAAGGAGGGCATCCAGGACGATTTCTCGGGTGCCAACTCGTTCTGCGGCACGCCAGAGTACCTGGCGCCGGAGATCCTCAACCGCTCTGGCCACGGCCGCGCCGTCGACTGGTGGTCGCTCGGCGCGCTGCTGTACGAGATGTTGACGGGTCTGCCGCCGTTCTATTGCCGCGACCGCGACAAGCTGTTCGAGAAGATCCGCAAGGGCGACCTGAGCTTCCCCAAGTATCTGAGTGCGGCGGCCAAGGACCTGCTGCAGCGCCTGCTGGAGCGCGACCCGACACAGCGCCTTGGCACCGGCCCGGACGACGCCAGAGAGATCAAGAACCACGCCTTCTTCGCTGAGATCCAGTGGGACACGCTCATGCGCGGCGAGCTGCCGCCGCCGTGGCGCCCCACCTTCTCGAGCGCGCTCGACACGTCCCAGTTCGACCGAGAGTTCACCGAGATGCCTGTCGTGAGCCCGGACAACCACCCGCGAGGCATGGCGACCCACGGCTTTGGCAGTGTGCGGCACGGTCGACCGGCTGCTGGCGCTGTTTACGGCAGCGTCCCGGCCTCGGACCTGTTCAAGGGCTTTACGTTCACCGAGGACTCGTACCTGCAGGACGGACTGCCACCCAACCCGTTCCCGCGCGCAGGCGGCGTCGGCCGCGGCGCGCACCACCACCACACGAACCTGTAGGCGGGTTTCAAGGACCAATTTGGTCCCGCTGACCAATTTGGTCCTGCAAGCGAGCTGCTGTTGGGCTCAGCAGGAGTTGTGGAGGAGAGGGAGAGAGAGGGCACTTGTGTCAGTAAGGAGGGGCGAAACAAGACGGAGAACTCGTGTATGGATGTAACCCGCAGTGTGCGAGCCGATCCCAGTTGAAGCGGGGCCAGCGGACCAAATTTGGTCCGAGCGTACCCCCACAACAGCCACCACACTACTGCGCCTTCTTGGCGTCCAGCGTCCACTGCTGCTGCGCCGCGCTAGCCGTCGTCTTGCCCGCCGCCTTACGCGCCTTGGCCTCGCGCTCGGCGCGCTCCTTGGCCTTGGCCCACGTGGGCGGCCGTGACCCGTACAGCACAAGCGCGCCGCCCGCGATCAGCACCAGACCGCCTCCTAGGAGCAGCAGCTTGACGGTCCGCGCCTTCTGCTGCAGGCCAAGCGCCGCCTCCCCGTCCACCGGCAGCTGCCGCACGCGCTCGCCGCCAGGCCCGTCCAGTTCCCAACTCGACAGCACATACACGCGGTCTACACTCCCAGCAAGGCGAGTCAGCTATCAGCAGAACGCCATCGATCACTCCCCAGGCCACGTACGCTCTGTATCCAGCAGCACGTCGACATCGAACGCGACCTTGTCTCCCCCCTTTGGCGCCGCCTGCAGCTCCAGCACGACGCGCAGCTCGCCCTCATCCTCGCTCGCCGCCTCGCGATGGTCCTCCTTCTCACTAAAGCCCGTCATCGCAAACTCTTCGGGGGCGAACCCGAGCCGCTGCAGCGCGCCAAACGCGCGGCGAGCGACCCAGATCAGCCGCGCCAGCGCCGGGTCCTCGCGCGCCACGTCCTCGAGCGCCTGGTCGCGGCGCCACTCCTCCGCCGGCGGCTGCTGCAGAAAGCTCTGCGCCTCCGCTCGCTCCTTCGCGAGCGCCTCGAACTCGGCGGCCGACAGCTCACGCTCTCGCCCATCCGTACCCACCACCGTCACCCTCGCGTCCGCGTCCAGCGACTCGCCTGTAGCCCCGTGGAGCACCGCGAGCGCCAGTGACAACACCAGCAGCGACAGTCTCATGCAGGACGCCATTTCAGGTGGCGAACGTGTCAAAATGACGACATGCAGGTAACAAAAGGAGTTACAGTGTAGCCTCAGTGTAACCTAGCTACTTAATCAAATACCGGAAGGTACTTAGGGGTACTCATGCCACTTCAACTTCAGGTTGAGGTCCGAATGGCGTTCGTTCTTAGTGATTGGCTGCTGGCAAACGGCTCTGGTCTGATGGCTCAGAGGCTGCTGTTGCCTGCGATGTAGTGTACGTTGGTTCTCCTGGCTGCTAGTCGCGCTCGAAGCGGGTCGCCATGACGGTCAGGAGCTTCCACAGCAGCTCGGGGGCGTCGCGGTCGAACGAGGTGCCGGCCATGTGGTGCGTCGCCACTCGGTGCACGAGCCACTTGCCGCGCTGGCACGCTGCCAATGCATTCTCCTCATCAAGATGGAGGATGTCGTACTCTGGCTCGATGGTGGTTGCAGCGACCTCGTTGCTGTCGTCGCTCTCCAGTCCACTGTCCGCATCCTCAAGTGGCGAGCCGATCACAGCTCTCGGCGACGATGACGGCGACGAGTTCGACCAGTCGGAGAGCGAGCCCGACTCGTCCGACTCGTCCGACGCAGCCGTCGACACCATCGACGCCACGCTCGTCGACGATTTGATGCCGTCTGGCGGCGCAGCATCGGACCAGTGCGCCGCCCAGGGCTTCAAGGTCGCGTGGACGTTGACCACGCCGTCGTTCGCGGTCCACTCGTCGCGATCAAAGGCTGAGAAGATGATGTGCAGCGAGCGGACGCTCCGCTGGAGGAGCAGCCAGGTTGGGAACAACAGCAGCCACCGACGGCAAGCGTAACCCGTCACCACCAGCCCAATAAGTAGCGCCAGGAACCGTGCCATTGGCGCCGCGATCGCTGCGACGACCAGCACCATAACAGATAACGGTAGGACCACACCACCGCCTTGAGCAGTTCCAACCACGTCGCCGGTCGCGATGCTGACGAGGAACAGCTTGTCCATATCTCGCAGCCTTGCGTTGCGCTCCATCCGCTCCTTTGGCAGCAGATTGTACACTGCGAGGTCTCTCGAGCCGTTGATCGGTCCATGGGGAGACACCAAGTCGCTCATCGGGCCGGACGCTCGCGTCTCCCACTGCGGCATGCGGAACGGGAACAAGCCGCGCACGACCCGCGACGAGTTGTGCAGACGGAACCAGAGCCCGAGGGCCGAGCCGAGCGCGTGACCGAGCGACAGCGCGCGCATCTCGCCCTCGGGCGGCGACGCGTGCAGGTCGAACGCGTGAGGAAGTGTGGATCCAGCAAGCGGCCCGGCGATACTGACGATGCTGCGAACCCAGCGATGGCTCGACCCGACGCCAAAGAAGTCGGCGCACAGCAACTGGTACAGCTCGATGGCCGTCGTGGACCCGAAGCTGTGGCCGAGCAGGTGCACCGGATTGTCCTCGCTCCAG
>JAADXY010001028.1:0-10562 GCA_023338065.1 Phytopythium montanum
ACGGGCCGTCGTGCGTGTACCCCGTGGAGCGGAAGTTGGCTGGGATCGGCTGCGCAGTGCCCGAGGCGTCCGTCCAGCCGCAAGTGAATTCGGCGCCGTCCGTGACCGAGTAGGACGCGCCGTCCATGAAGGCGCGCAGGCTGTCGTAGCCGTTGTCGTCGCGCCACGAGGCAAAGTCCTCCTGCGTCTCGAAGCCCTGGTCCTCGAGGAACGCCAGCGGTGCGTACATGACGTCCTTGGAGTCCGTGTTCCACGTCGGCGCCGGCAGGATGACGTACGAGTGCGCGTCGACAATGGAGGCGAGCGCAGCGGCGGCAGCAGCGGCCGAGACGGCGAGCGAGCGGGCCATATTGGCGGGTTGGAAGAAGAAGAAGAGCTTGGCGGTGGTGGCGTGGATGTGGCGAGTTTGAGAATGAGAGGATCGAGAGGCTGAGCGACCGACGGACTTGGGGCTCACGGGGCTCACGAGGTCGTCACGCCCCGCTCTTGTTCGATCTCGGCGGCCATCCGGCTCGCGTGCTTGGCGCGCTGCTGGTTTCCAGAGAAGCGACCGAGTGCGAGGTTCATGCAGGGCCTCCACCGTCGGCGCTTGAAGGGAGCGTCGAGTCATTTTGGAGACCTTTACGCTGATTCAACCAGTTCCTGCGGACTTTGCAGAGAGATTAGGAGCGTAACCATTGTAACCCTAAAGAACAATAGAGTCAATAGACGCGAAAGCTTGCGGGTTTAGCAGAAGGGAGGCGACGGCTGGGTCGAGACGCGGCCGAGATCGACCGGGAGCAGCGGCTGGCAGAGACTAACGCGCATTATCGATGTGTTGGGCGAGATCCCAGGCCGGGGCGGCTCCTGTCGAGTCCTCGCGGCTCGGCTCCAGGCCTTTACAGCCGCCGAACGGCGCTCTCTCGGTGTCAATCGCCGCCTTCGGCCTCGCTCTTGTCCTCGCCCAGCCAGCCGCGCACCTTGGACCAGAGCTGCTGCTTCTCTGCCTGCCGCTCTCTCTTCATCGCCAGCTCTTCAGCTGCCAGTCGCCAGCCGTTCAACGCTCGACCAAGCTTTCTCTGTGCGAGCACCGTCTCAACCGCTGTCTGTCGGTCGTACTGCTCCGCTTGGTCGTCCACCAGTCGCCTCTGCCATTGCCTCCAGGCCCTCGCAGCCGCTAACAACCGGCTCATGCGCTCAACCGAGGCGCCGACGCTCTCGATTTGCTGTAGACGCTGCCTCCACGCCAGCCAGACGCGTCGTCGGAGCGATCGCTCGTGGTGCTGAGCGGCCCAGTCGAGTTGCTCCAGGTCCTGCTGCCTCCGCTCTCGCCTACGAGCCGCCACCAGCGCCTGCCACTGCAGCCAGCAGTGGTGAAGCACGCGCATCGAGTGCCAATCGTCGGCATACCTTGCGATGCGCTGGCGGCACTGGAACTCGAATTTCCAGGGCGAGAACGCGTAGTACTTAAGCAGCCGCTGCCTGTTGAAGGCCTGCGCTCGATGCAGCAGCTCGGCGGCTTGCTCCATCCACTCCTGCCTGGCTCTAGCCACAGCCAAAGCCTCCCGCTTCTTGTCCCGCAGTCGCTGGCGCTCGGCCTCCTTGACCCGCAGTAGCGCCGCGAGCCGGTCCTCGATCTGCATGGCCAACGTCTCGCGGCTCTCCTGCTGCGCGCGCTCGTACTTGAGCCGCAGCACCTCGCGCCGCTCCTTCCGCTCGCTCGCCCGCTCCTGCATGGCCACGTAGACTGGGTCAACGGGGCCGGTAGCAGCCGGTCGAGGCGGTGGAGCGACGCTTGATGCCGGCACCGATGACGCCGGTGGCGGTGGTGGCGATGCGTTCGACAGTAGCGACCGAGACGACACCGAGCCTTGTCGACCTCTCCCTACTGTGTGTCGATGGCTAGGAGCAGTCGACGCAGTCCGACTTGCAGTCCTGGATGCCATCACCGAGCGCGTCGCCGCCTTCGACTGCTGCTGCTCTTGTACCGGACTCTGGTCTGCGTCGACGCTGCCTTCCTCAGTCGCCTCAACTTCAGGACCGCGCACGAGTCGCTCCATGAGCCGCTGGGCCTGCTGTCTTCTTCTCAGCGCCGCGCTGTCCGCCCTCTGACGCTCCTTGGCGGCCGCAACGCTCGCGGCCCAGCGGTAGAACCAGCGAGGCAGCTGCTTCTTGCGGCGGAAGGCGTCCGCGCGGCTCCCCCATTTCTGCTCTTGCACTCGCCTCTCTCGACTCTCGTTCGCGACTCGCTCACGTCTACAGGCGACGCTGAAGCTCCTCCACCTCGCCATGAACCGCTGCAAAGTCCGCCAGCGGAACACGTCGAGCGCGTGCGCCGCGCAGTCTTGTCGAGCGAGCAGCAGCCGCTTCCAGGCCGAGAAGACGGCGCGCTTGGTCTCCCACAGCCGCTTCTGCTTGTGGATGCGGTCCGCGAGCTCGACGGCCTGCTGGTTCTCGGTCGTGAGGCGCGCGATCCGGTCGGCGAGCTGCTTCTCCTCGCTTCTAACAGCGCCAGCGTCGCTCTGGTTCACCCCTCGACTCGCGGTCAGAGTCTGGCCGCTCGGCTGCAGCTTACGAGCCTCTCGCTTCTCTCGGATCTTGGCTTGCCGCTGCTCCATCAGAGCGATGGGGTCCAGTTGCACTGGAGCAGGTCGAGTAGTCGCTGGTCTAATGCGTTGGCTTGGCACCGATCGAACCTGACGGCGTGGCTGTGGGGGAGATCCCTCGTTGTTGGACTCTTCTCTACAGTCCTCTGGCTCGCCTCCATCTCTCGCTACAGCCTTGCGGTCGACTGCTGTCTGTACTGACGGCCGCGACCTCGACGCTCTGGACGCTTCAGCCTTCACCTCTCGTTCTCGCCGCGTCTGAGCCTCTCGCAACAACCGCAGCCTCTCCGCCGACGTCTGAACCGGTCGACTAGCAACTGATCCTGTCCCCTTCCGGCGGTCCTTGCCACCTCGACGCAGCGCTTCCGCCTGGTCCTCCACCTGCATTCTGCTCCGGATGATCTCCTTCGCCAACGCAGAGACGCCGCCATCGCCTTGACCGTGCGTGGCGAGCTCGGCCGCGGCTCGCTCGTCCATCCGCAAGTCACTGGCGAACGCGTTCCGCTTGCCGAGCAGCTGCTCAGCACACGCGCGGCTGACCTCGTGCTCGGGGCGACCAGCACGTTCGCGGTCCGCCAGCGACTGCAGCAACTGGTCGGCGATTGATGGCTCTATCGTAGGTGGAGAAGCCCGAAGTGGGCGGGACTCGGTCTCCTGGTTGGTTGGAGCCTTGCGCCTGAAGCGCAGCTGCCACGCGGACGGCTCGGACAGAGGAGACGCCTCGAGCGGCCGCTCCTCCTTGGACGGCATCGCCTTCGAGATGATGAAGCTGTTGTTCTCCGAGAGGAATGGACTGGGATGGAGCCGAGTTCAACCACAAATAGACCGGCAAAAAGCTCTCACATTGACGCCAATCCCGTCTCTAGCTGTCTGTCATCCAGCCTCCCACCGTATCAAGTTGGACGCCTCCAAGGCCAAGTCATGTTCGCCAAGGACAGCCTGGTGCAGTTCTTGGCGGGCGCCACCTGCTTCAGCGTCGTACGTAGCCGTCCCCCTTCTCCAGCTCTCCATCTCCACCCCGTGGAGGCCTCACCTCACCTTGAGCCCTCACAGATCCAGACGATCGTACTCATCGCTCTTGGAGCGGTGGTGATCCAAAACGAGCACTACCACCAATTACTCGGCTCCGACTTGAAGCACGTCGGCGGCGGGCTCGTGCTCTCCGGCATGCTCTACCTGCTCGTGGCCGTGCTCAGCTACGCGATCGCTCGCTCACAGAACAAGTTCCTGCTGCTGGTGCTGGCCGCCTTGCTCGTCGGTCTAGTCTTCCTCCAGGTTCTCCTGGGTGGTGTCGCTCTCGGCCGCGCAGTCTCCGGCTATGACATCGACCTCAAGGTCGCGTGTCTGACGGTCGGAGGGTACGCCAAGCTGTCCACGGACCAGCAGCGAGACTGCGACGTGTTCATGCTTAGCGACGAGTTCCTGGGCGCCTCGCTCGTCTGGCAGGACTACTATGCACTCAGCAAGTCGGACAGCGACACGCGCGCGTTGGTGCTCAACCTCCAGAAGAGCAACTTCTGCTGCGGCTTGGGCCCACCCACGCGCTGTACCGACGACGGCCGCTCCTTCCCCTCGTCCTTCCCGTCCACGGCATTGTCCGACGCTCGCAAGCAGCGTGTAGTGTGTGACGGCGCGCTATACCCCGGTACTACCGAGTGCGGAGGCGTCCAGGGTCGGTGCAGCTACGACCTGCCGGGTGGCGTCTGCGGCGCCAACCCCATCACTCCGAGCACTCGCGGGTGCGCCGCCTTCGTATACAAGGCGCTGAGCGCTCCAGTGCAGGCGATCGGCGCCACGGTGCTGCTCCTCGCGCTCTTCCCGGTGCGTAGCTGACGGGTAGTAGGAGCTTGAGCTCGAGGTGGTTGCTGACGGTCTTGTGTCTGCAGCTGCTTGGCCTAGTGGCGTCGCTGTGTCTCTGCTTCAAGCGGAGGGACAACGACGTGCTGCCGGGCGACGCCTTCTTGCGCAAGGTGCAGGTCCATTGCAGCGGTTGAGAGAGCCTCACAGCCTCACAGCTCGTCGTCTTGGTCGCTGTCGCCTCGGGAAGGAGACGCCGCCCAGGACGATACAGTGGCCGAGACGATGGGGATGCTGGACTGAGCCCCGCGTCGCCGTCGCTGGGCTCGTGTATTTGCCATTGAGAGCGCGGCCAGCTCGCTGGCGACCAACTGCGACGAGTAGATGGCGGACGCGCGCTTGGCCGCCTCCTTGGCCGTCGCCTGCGCCACCTGGAAGCGCTCGCCGTCGATCGTGTGGTAGATGAGGTAGCACGTGCGGCAGACGGCGACCATCTCGTACTGCTGCGGCAGCCGCTGCGCGTCCTGGAACTCCACTGCATGCAGACACAACGCGGGCGGTCAGTCGACTGACAAGACGACGTGAGTGTGAAGACAAGTAGACGCGACGCACTGATCTTGGGGTTGAACGCGTCCGACTTTGGGTTCCACAGCGTGTTGCGCAGCATGAAGAGCCGCCGCTGCAGCAGCTTGGCCGTCTCGCTGTCTTCGCCCACTGCCACAGGCGAAGCAGCGCTCGCTCCAGTGTTGAAGACCCCGCGTTGACGTGGCCGACGACTCGCTCCGTTAGCTCCAGTCGTGGACAACAGCTTGGCTTCCGCCTCGGCCCCGAAGCGCGCGAGGTACTCGGACTCCTCCTCGCTCAGCGACACGGACTAGACGGCAGCAAGCGAGGCGTGAGAGACGCTAGCAACTCTTCCTTCTAGGCGCTAGTAACAGTGATGGAGTACACGGCGAGTGATCTGCTGGAGCTCTCGACGCGCGGAGGCCAGTGGCAGCGCCGCCTTGAGCGCCGTCGCGACGCCCCGGCAGTCGCAGAAAACGCGCCCTGCGCACTTGTTGCCGGCCACGTCGCTGCTCTTCCTCCCGACCGGCGCCGACTGTAGTGACCGCATTGACAGTAGGTCAGAGGATGGAGATCTCACAGACCGAGCAGTTGTCAACGCTTCACCTGCGGTCGGGTCGATGCTACGCCTCGTCCAGGCGACGTCACTGTCAACCCATCAAGCTCTCGCTTGGCGCCGAGACGCTGGCGATGCGGCTGGACGAGGTCCGAGGCGAAGACGACGCCGCTCACCCTCACCAGCACGAGTCTTTGCGTCGGTGTGATCTGGAACTCGGCCGTCAGTAGGCGTAGAGTATCGCGGAAGCCGCGCTCGAGCTCCTGCACCAGTCGCCTCAGCTCTCCGCGCACAATCTCCTCGAGTCCACGCGCCACTTCGCTGTTGGACGCTCTCGCACGCCGCATCCTCGCTCCATGAGAGCTGCTAGCGGTTGTGGAAGCCGTCAGAGCGTCGCTATCAACCGGTGGAGCGCTGGAGGCGAGCGTCAAGGCGCTGCTGCTGCTCGGTTGGAGCTCGTACAGCTCTCCCGGTCCGAGCTGAAGCACGCGAGTGCATGCGGTGGCCGCCAGCGAGTTGTACTTGGCCACGAACGTGCCTCGAAGCGCGTCAAGCTGGCGTTTAGTATGAGGTGGAGACGGTGGCGGCCAGGCTACAAGCGGCTGGAGGAGGAAGCTCGACTGCCAGAGCGCCGACGCCCGCTGGCACAGCACGAGATTGAACTCGAGGTCCGTGAGCAGCGCGTAGGACACGCGGCCACCGTCGCCGCCGGCCTGGAAGAGCAGGCGCGCGAGCTGCCGGGAGAGGTTAGGAGCGCCGCTGGCGCGGACAAAGTGCCGCTTGATGGTGAGAGGAGTGACGGACGCGTCGAGCCTGCGCTGCACTTCCTGCGGGGTTGTCGACGGGTTAGAGAGCGGTGGGAGAGCAGCGGCGTTGGTGGAGAGAGAGAGGGGCGTACGCCGGTGGCGCTCGAGGTGAAGAACCACTCGGAGACGGAGCCGTCGACGACGAGGATGGTGTCGACAATGTCGATCTTGGCTCTGTGCCCAAACGACCATGAATTAGTGACAAGCGGTCGACTGGCCAGGCCACCCAGGCGCCGTACTTGCGCTCCCATAGCCGCCGGTAGATGCTGTCAACGCCCGCAAGTACCACAACAGTCGGCATCTCTTTATGAAGACACTGGCAAGTCCACGAGCGCGGCGACTCACTCCATCCAGCGCTGCTTCTGTAGCGAGGTGTTGTGCACGACGAACTCGACCAGGTCGACGCCCGAGAGCGACGGAGGCACCGCGACGGGGACCGCAGCGCGGATCGCGTCCGACCGCGGCCGTCGAGCCTGAGCCATTGGCTTCCGTTCTGTGTCTACCACCATCAACTGCCTGCTGCCTTTGATCACAACCGCCGGCTTGGATCAAGAGGCCCAGTCGGCTGCGATCTATCTTTATCGCGGCCAAACCGATTGGTCTTTGCCCTCAGCGCCATTTCCTCTTCTTCCAGCGCCAAGCGAAGCCTCCGAGCATGTCGTTCTACCTCATGAGCGAGGGCCTCGCGTACGATCTCACACTCTGCTGCTCTGTTAGGTGTTCAAGCTCTCACTCTGACCGTCGACCGCCTTCTTTGACTGCGTACAGCTGCGCCAGCGCCTTCTCCGGCGCTTACGAGTCGCTCAAGGCGCTCTCTGGTGGCGGTAAACACTTGGACAAGGCCCGACTGTCGTCGATCCTCGAGCTCTGGTACGTCGTCGGCTTCATGGGACGACAAATCACTTGACCTGGGTATGTGCTGACGGGTGTTGAGCGACCGAGAAGGATCGTGCTGGCGGCCATGGCCATCCTGGAGGAGTACGTCGAGTTCCTCGTCTCGTGGTTCCCCTTCTACTACCTCTCCAAGTGCCTGCTGCTCGGCATGATGCTCTCTCCGCACTCCAAGGTACGTCTTCTGTAGTCTCACCCGTCGCTACCAGGTTTACTAACTCCGAGTCTGCCCAGCTACCTCACGTCCTATTCGAGAGCTTCGTCCAGCCGGCGGTGGCCGCCATCAAGCTCGAGGTGGACGCGCGCGTGGTCCCCGTCGTCGAGTCCTTCGTCATCCAGTGAGGGCGTCCGCCGTTGACAAAGGTCGAGCTTCTACTCACTCCTCTCTCTGACTGACGTTGCTCTTGTGCTCTTGGACTGCGACAGACACGGCCACTGGTTCAACAAGAAGCTGCTGACGCGCTCGCTGCACCTGTTCGACGACGAGGAACTCGCGAGTCTGCAGCGAGACCTAGAGCTCAAGCTCGCCGACGTCCGCGTACGTCGGCCTCGGGTCTTGGTAGTGCATCGGCATCGCCACTGACTCCATGTCTTGTTGTGCTTCAGGACGAGGTCGTCACCCGCCAGCGAGCCGCCGACAAGCTCGAGAGCAGCTAGAGCCTCTCTCTCTCCAGGCGAACAACACCCTACAGACCCCAAGTATATCAACAGAGCAAGCCAATGCATCGTCCATTCACACCACTATGAGCAAGCAGTCAAGAACCTCAGACGCAGTCGTGAGCTAGTGGCGTGCCGGCGCTGGAGCCGTAGGTCGGGCCCGACTTGGTCTTGAGGTAGACGGTCGGGAAGGCGGTGGGTCCGCGGCGGGTCGTGCGTGGAGAGCAGGCGCCTGTGATCAGGACGAGCGCGGCGCTGGAGCAGGCGGCGGCGCCGGCCACCAGGCCGTAGAGCCGGCCGACCATGCCGAGATCCATGACGCCCAGGAAGAGCAGGTAGGCTGCGAGTCCGCGGTACGAGAAGAGGAAGCCGAAGTTGGCGCGCAGCCAGGCATCCGTCACGGAAAAGCGGCACTCGAAGAGCAGCAGCACGAGCGCCAGCAGCGCCGTGTACAGCGCGATGAGCACGCCCGCCACGTCCAGCACGAGAAGAGCAGAGACGCTGCCGAGTCCGGCGGCGAGCTGTATCAGAGCCGTGAAGATGTTGAGGCCGCGCACGAGGCTGCGAGCCTTGCCGACGCTCTCCCGCTGTAGCTGGAGAGAGCTCGGGATCGTCACGGCCATGGCCGGGTGGGTGCTGCTGGGTTTGGAGAGGTGAGTTGGTGAAGAGAGAGCGGAGGCAGGAGGGGAGAAAGGAGCTCGTACCGTTCGTTGTCGGGTGCTTGATGGAGGTAAAGAGGCCGAGTGTCTGGGGGGCGGCGCTTGGGCCTCGAGACGTTTCCATCGACCTGCAAAGCCACGAGCAAGCAGAGCAGACTCCCCGGCGCTATAAATACCTGGCAGTTGAGGGGCCCTGACCAAGTGGTGGCAGAACACCAGCGTCTTGTTGCAGTGTGACCGCCTGGTCTTGGTCGTTTGGTGGCCTGGCTGATAGCCGCCGTAGTGGCGCCGACTGGCCGCTCAGTGGTAGAACTCGAACGTCGTGTCTGCGCGCTTGATGGCGTTCTTGTATCCCTTGTCAAAGTCCTTGGGCAGCACGACGTACCTGTTCTTGCGCACGGCCTGGAGCCCGGCCTCCTGGCAGATGGACGCGATGTCGGCCGAGCTGATCTTCTCCGGGCGGTTGACGTAGTCCTCCAGGTCCACCTCGTCGCCCAGGTTCATCTTGGCCGTGCACGCTTGGTAGATGAGCCGCTTCTGGCGCCGGTCGGGCAGCGGGAACTCGATCTTCCGGTCCAGTCGCCCGGGCCGCAGCAGCGCCGGGTCTAACGTATCGGCTCGGTTCGTGGCCATAATGACCTTGACGTTGGTCGTCTGGTCGAAGCCGTCCATCTGGTTCAGCAGCTCGAGCAAGATGCGCTGCACCTCTCGGTCGGCGCCCGTCTGCGCGTCGAAGCGCTTGGTGGCGATGGCGTCCACCTCGTCGATGAAGACGATGGCGGGCGAGTTCTCCTTGGCCAGGCGGAAGACGTCGCGCACCATGCGCGGGCCCTCGCCCAGGTACTTCTGCACGAACTCGGAGCCGACGACGCGGATGAAGGCGGCCGTCGTGGCGTTCGCCACCGCCTTGGCCAGCATCGTCTTGCCCGTTCCCGGGGGTCCATACAGCAACACGCCGCGCGGAGGGTCGACGCCGATCTGCTTGTACAGGTCGAAGTGGGTCAGCGGCAGCTCGACGGCCTCGCGCACCTCCTGCTTCTGGATGTCCATGCCGCCGATGTCCGAGTAGCTCACGTCCGGGCGCTCCGACATCTGCATCATCTGGATGCTAGAGTCGGACTCGGGCGGTAGCACGTCCACCACGGCGTGCGAGTGGCGGTGGAGCGCCACGGACGAGTTGGGCTTGAGCCGCTCGCGGTCCAGCGTGCTCAGGATGCGCACGTAGTAGTTGGAGCCGGCGGTGGAGCCCACGATGCCGTAGTTGGCGTCCACCATCTCGAGGAACTGGCCGATGACGAGCGGCACCGACTGGATGCGCTTGACCTCCTCCTTGGCGCGGATCAGCTCGCGCTTCAGGTTCTTCATCTCGTCCTTGATGTAGCCCTCCTGGATGTCCAGGAACTCCAGGTGCCGCGCCAGCGACTTGAACTTGCTGTACAGGTCCGTCTTGCTCTCCTACCGAGGGCAACGGACGAGTTAGTGGCTGCGATTCGAGGCACAGGGAGGTGCTAGAAAGACAGACACACGCACGATCTGCACGGGCACGAGCGGCTCCTCGTCCATGGGCACGGGCGGCAGGCCGATCTCCTCCATTTTGGCGCTCGGGCGGCGGCGGCGGCGGCGGCGGCGGCAAGTCTTCCTTCCTCCCCTTCGCGGCGGCTTTCTCCCTTCTTGGCGTTTGTATGCGAGACGACGGCGGACGGATCTTTTTCAGGGGAGATCAACCGTATCGTTCCGACTAGGTGCGAAGTGGTGATCCTGCTAAACAGAATGCCTCTGGTATATAGACTAACTGGTGTGCACCACATCACTGACTTGCTTCGAGCATGCATTCTCCATGAGCAGGCCTCCTTTATTCTGGAATTTTTCCCGTTTTTCCCGTAATAAAAAGTCAAATAATCCCGTATTAAACGCATGAGCCAAGAAGAGGCGTATGTGCCAGCACACTTCTTTACTTGACTTTATCAAATGACTCAGGGGGCAGTGGCGTGCAGAGGTGTGGCAGTGCTACTAATGTGACCGCTGTGTTCGTCGGCGACTTGGGATA
>JAADXY010001029.1:0-10555 GCA_023338065.1 Phytopythium montanum
CCTCTCACACGAATGAAGCAATAAAATTTTTTTACGTGTCTAGGCAAGCAGCTCATCAACTTCACTCTTGAGCTTGGGAATTTTAGTGGCGACGAACTCGTTCTTACCCAACCAAACGACATAGTTTGGGTCGATGGTTTGGATTTGTTTGAGAGTCTTGTTCTTGTACTTACCCCAAGTCATGAGGAACGAGCCGTCGTCATTGATAAACTTATCACTGAGAAATTCCTTGATCTCGGGTGATACGTTTAGTCCGTTCTGGTTGTGCAGCCAACGACAATAGGTCGGATCAGACTCGTAGATGGAGGAAACCTCCTGGGTTTTGTACTTGCCGAAAGTTAGGCTGGTCATGGTGTATAGCTATATACATGAGGTGATACCCCAATCGGTTTTATAATAATTAATTGTCATCTGGAAAAGATGATCTATTTTAAGTGACGAGCACTAAGATATAATCACAGCAGCAATGAAGGGGTACATCTATAAGATCACCAACGCCGATGAATCGATCGTCTATGTCGGATCCACGACACAGACATTGACTAGTCGTTGGCAACAACACATGCATGGATATGAACGGTGGAGCAGTGGATTGAGTAATCCGTGCAGTATCTACCACCATTTCCGTGATCATGGTATTGAAAGCTTCAAGATCGTTTTGGTTAGCGAGCACAATATCCTTGAGCGTACCCAGCTACTCCAGTTTGAACAGCTTTTGATCGACTCGACTGTATGTGTCAATAAGCAGGCTGCTTGGGTATCTGACGCTGATCGGAAGGAAAAACGGAGGCTGTACCAGGAAGCGACTCGCGACAAACGCTTGGGATACCTTAAAGAGTATCATGCGGCAAACCGAGAGCAGTTGCTTGAAAAGCAACAGCAATATCGCGATGCGAACAAAGACGTTATTAGACAGCGTAAGCTCGAAAAGATAGTTTGTGATTGCGGTGTCTCAGTCTCAAAGCGAAACGCATCTGCTCATCGCCGGACCAACGATGGGTTGTTGAACACCAATGATTTCGCTATCCATAACTTTTTTTTGGCTCCTTAGTTCGTAGTGAATTCCAGAAGCTCTCCGGTTAGTCTATCGTAGCTTAGTTCTTGTTCGCTGATCACCAATACAAGTAGATTGAGGCCTTGACACCCAGCGTTGCTACCCATCACCTGGATGCTCTGGGGAACATCCTTGTTCGTGAGACGGGATACGTCGGCAACAAACATGCGGCTAACCGTGCTCCACGACTTGTGGTCGAGCAGACCGTTGCTTAGCTCGGGCGTGAGATCACCGTTGATAGCGCCAAGCTTCGATACTTCGTCCGAGAACGTTCGGAAGTCGTAATCATGGCTGAGCGTGAATACCTGGTCTGATCCGATGCGAACGTTCCAGTTGCGGATCGCGGAGCCCGGAGCGAGCGTCCAAGGGGCAGGGTCGAACGGACTCTGGAACTGCTGAACGGAAGCGCTTGCGAACAGTCCGGTCTGCTCCCCAAACGGAAGCACACAGACGTACTTAGCGTTCTTGATCGACGCCGACAGCTGCAGGTCGAAGGCGGCGTTGCGAGGAGTCGGCGATTTCCCGATACCAGCTCGCTGAATGAAGTACTGAGCGTAGCAATCGTTGTAGCGAACCTTCTTGACGGGCTTGCTAATCAGAGCTTGCGGGTTCTCGAGGTAATGGAACGGTACATATAGGCGAGCCGTGTTAAAGGCGAATACATCGCCGGGGATAGTAGAGGCACTGTTCGTTAGCACGCCCCAGTGAAGGGACACATCGTTTCCGTTGAGGACAGCACCCATCGTTGTACTGACGGCGGAGCTCGTGATCATCACAGGACACACGTTGCCTGAGCGAAGGGTAGTGCTCTTCAGGATCATCTTGTCCGTTCCATCGGGAGTGATGACGCACGATCCTTGGTTCATGCGGAAGCGGAGACGAATCTGAGGGTTAGCCATCAGGTCGAGCTCCTTGAAGATCGGATGAAGATCGACGAGGCGGATCTTGAGCATGTAATCCCACGTTCCGGCAACGGCTCCGGCAGCAGTGCTACCGTTGGTGAATCCACCGCGAACAAGCTGGTTAGCGATGTTGGTGCTTGAGGCAGCGTTGCCGAATGCAGGCCACGAGGCCGTAAAGTCCTCTCCAACGGTAGGAGGGTTCGCGAGGATACGACGACGAAGGCCCTCGTTGGGGGTAGCATTCACGCCTACCGTGGCAGACGAAGCAAATCCAGTCGAGCCATAGACGGCAGTCGCCGTGAATCCATCACCCTCGGTCGTTCCGGCAGCAGCAGCCGAGTACTGAAAGCTCTCCGGCGTGTCAGGGTATAGGAACGAGTCGGCACCATGCTTCTCGACGTACTGCTGACTGAACTCCGTTTGAGCGCGAATGTTGTTCCAAAACATCTTGTAGTCGCTCATCGAGATCAGCGACTTACCGTTGAGCTCAAGCGACATGCTGTCGATAACGTTCCAAACGCCACACTTCAGGCCGGCACAGAGACGGTTGATACCGTCGGTAGCGAGAGCGGTCGCGCCATCGTTCTTGAGACTGACCTTGTACGGAACCATGAGGTACGCATCACGGAGCGACGCAAAGCCTTCGCTGCCGTTGAGCTGAGAGGTCGCATCGATGGTGATTACACCATTCGAGTACGAGCCCTGGTTGAGGTCGATAACGAACGGTACATGCTTGCGCGAGCTGACCTTGACCTCCGGGTCGCTCTTCAGCGAGCTCTGGTAGAGGAATTGATCGGCGAGTTGAGTCTCAGACATGATCGGTTGATACTATATCTGATCTGATATACAAGCTCGAGCGAATCAAAAAATAATTCGGGATGGCTCACCTGATCAAAGCTATCACCAGCGACCACGATCTGGTTGAACTGGCCGAGCGACTCGGCGTCCATCTCGATGGGATCCTCGTCTCGAGCGAGCTGGCAAAGCCCATCCCCAAGAAAGGATCATTCTTGGTATTCCTAAGGCCTGAAGATCGGGATGTCGGGCATTGGACCTGGCATGACGGGTTCTATCAGGACTCAATGGGCGAAGGCCCGCCACGGAAGTATGGCATAAGGAAGTACTCCACCGTTCAGTATCAGGGGGCATACGGTGACTTTTGTGGGATCTACTGTATCATGTGGTTGTACTCTCGCCAGCGTAACGAACCGACTTTGCTATCGAAGTTTCATGACCTCAACCTCACAATAATTTAAAAATCAGAGCACGATATCTCAGTTTATCTACAGACAACCATGAACAAGGAGCTTGAAGTTTCATCCGACATCCCTGCGTCCAAGCTCAAGCGAGCGTTTGATAATGGTGTTCTCAGCCTTAGCGCTGCTGAGCTGCGCGGTAGCGGTTCAACTTTGCATCTGCATCCGGAGAGCTACGCTAAGGCCCTCAAGGCGAAGAACGCGCACAAGGGCACACGATTGTCCATTACACACAAGGAGATCGGCTACCCATCCAAGCGACTCTCCGGAGGCGGTATGAACGGCGGATCGATTTTCGGGAAGATCTGGAAAGGCATCAAGCAAGGCTTTCGATGGGCCAATGACTCGGGAGTGCTCTCCAAGATTGCTGACGCGGCCGTAGCTCCCCTCGCAGCCTACTCTGGTCAGCCCCAGCTCGTAGCAGCCGCTCGTGGCGGTCTCAAGCAGCTGACAGGCATTGGTATCGCCGACCCTGTCCATCCGGCTCACCAAGCTGCTGGAGGTAAGATCACCTACTCGGACTTCCGCACCGGAGCTAAGAAGGCTCTCGGATACGCCAAGCGACGTGGAATTCTCACCGATATCGTTGATGAGGGGGAGAAATACCTACTAACGAAGGCTACCAAACCTGAGTACACCGACCTGATCAAGACCGTCCGCGGAGAGGTACGTCGTCGCTACGGAGTCGGTGTTGCTGCTGCCAAGCCGAAGATGGTCAAAGGATCAGCCGAAGCCAAGGCTGATATGGCCAAACTCCGTGCGATGCGCAAGGGTGGCGCCGCAGGTGGCTCATTCCGTCTTTAGTCGTCTATGATGCAATGTATATTTTTTTTAGTACGAACGAGTCTGCTTGGGGCGAAGCAGAATCATGATCGATACCGATGTGTCGCGGAAATGCACCGGTTGGTCTGGTTGTAAATCGAGATCGTGATACTCGATCGAGCTCCGTTGTGGCAATTCACCCAAGCATAGTTAGAAGGCTTGTAGTTAATGAGCTGACCGATGCCTGCATCACCGCGATCGAATGCGGCGAGGATGTCGCCCGACAGTACGTAGTCATTTCGGATCAGATCGCAACGCACGACGTAGCTCGACGATGGGTGGATCTGAGGGATAACGTTGGACAGCTGAGTGCTGGCGGTCGTCTGGAGTGCCGAGGGATACGTCGCAGCCGACAGGCCAAGGACCTTGCCGAACGCTGCGTTATCAATGATCAGCCGAGGCGTTCGCGTCGAAGTCGGTAGTCCCACGCCGCCGGATGAGTAGAGCCCAGTTGCCGGACGAGTGTAGCCAGACGGCGGGACCAGAGGCGTTGGTGAGAAGTCGATCTGAGCTGAGTAATACACTGCGTTCTCCGCGATCTGGATGTAATACACGTTATCGCCATCGGCATTGATCAGATATGCTCCAACCTCAACGAGCTTGGCCTGGACCATCCTGTTGATGTCGGCATAGCTGTAGTAGCCATCAGGAAGCGTTATCGTGTAGGCCTGAACGCTCGCTCCGGTAGGTACTTCGATTCGGAAGGAGTTGTTTGAGAATGAGGCAGAGTCGATGTTGTACTCTGAGTTAAACTGGCTGATCGATTGAACCGCGCACTCGACTCCCTGGAAATTCGCGCTCGAACCAGGGAATCGATAGGTCCAGGTGTTATTGAGTCCGTTCTGGTTCAGGTCGCCCGAGTCGATTTTGATGAAGGAGCTCATTGTTGCTATATGATCACCGATATTTTAATTTATGGTCGAGGCAAAAATGACTCACTGTATATAGATCCACATTCAGCGAATATGAGCATAACAGGACGCGTATATAGCATCGAGAACCTCGATCGGTCGATCGTGTATATCGGAAGTACAGTTCTACCAATGACGAAACGATGGCGGGGCCATCTAAGTGCATACCAGCATTGGTTCAACCAACGAGGAGCTGCATGCAGCATCTTCTCGATGTTCGAAGAGCATGGCGTTGGCAATTTCAATATGCGATTGCTCTCCCAGCACGAGGTCGGGAGCCGAGAGGAGCCCCGACGTCTCGAGCAGGAAGCCAACGAAGCGCATCCCGATGCGATCAACCATAATAGAGCGTTTGTCTCTGATGAGATCAGACGGGAGTACAAGCGATCAATGATGAAGCAGTACTATCAAAAAAATCTCGACTCGATGAAGCAGGGGGCCAAGCATCACTACGCAGTCAATCGCGACGCATACCTTGTATATTCACGACGCCGCTGCACCTGTCCTTGCGGTGGCGAGTACAATCGTTCCGGCAAGACGCAACATGAGCGAACTGTTAAGCATCGGAGCTGGGCCGAGGGACAGTGAGCTGGTGTATTTTTTTACTCATCCAACGAAACCACTCGATCAAAGTTATAGCGTACCTGACTTTTAACGCTGTTGATAACCAAACACTGGCCTTTGTGAGCGGTCGCTATGTTATAGTGCTTCAGGATACTCTCATCCGTCAAGCCCGGTATATTGAAATCACGAACGACCATTTGAAGATCATGCTTCGAATTGGCCTTTAGGATCGCCACTATTTCGGAATTCAGTCGGATCATCTTATCGGTAGCAAAGTAGCTGTGACTTAGAAATATCGTGCTGAGGAGGAAATGTCTTCCCCGAGTCATAAAATGACTGAAGAGATTCTTCTGGAGTAGCTTATCGTTGCTGCAGTCATCTATGATCACGAGCTCCACCTTTTTAGAAGCGATGGGTGTGCGTCGCACCATATCAACACTGGGCGGTTGGTCCGGAGGGTAGAACGTAATGAAGCCATCGAGCTTCTCACGGAGATAGGAATACAGTTCTTGGTCGGGATTGCGTGCTATGATATGGAGATGCGCGAACGCGTTCGGAGAATGCTTGAGGATATGCATCACGAGGTTGTTCTTTCCGCTAAAGCTCGGGCCTAATACGATCATGCGGAACAATTTCTTGATATCCAACGCAGGTATGTCGCCAGCCGAGGCGCTCTTAAACTGCTTGGGGAGGCTCCCGCCGTAATCGGGTATTGAGCTCATCGGTGATTGTCTCTCGTCCTATATACAACGGACCAAGAATGAGTGGGTTCAGTTATCCAACTCCAATATTCGACTCTCAAACATATAACCCGGCGTTCTATCTCTCTCTGGACTCTACAGGCTATCTCAAGTATGAATACGCTCAAACGCTTTATCTCGGCCGGAACGACTTTCGTTTATCCTACATCTCGGGCGTCTCGCCTGGTGTGGCCGTGAGTGGTATCGCGCTCGTTCCCGACTCATCGCTGGCTCTCACAGGTCTGGGAGCCGTTTTGTGCCAATATTTGAGCGTTAATGGGATCGCAATCACGGGGGCTCTACCGTCAGCATTGACGGGTACATCCCTCGGACTGACAGGGGCGGATGACTTGATAACGCTTTCTAACCCAAATGCAACATTGCGAACATCCATTTTGTTTGCAGGAGACGGGGTCTCAAGTACCTGGGATCTCGGATCTCGGAATAGCAGCGCTGGTCCTTATTCGAATTCATGCTATTGGTTCTGCAATGGGGCAGATCGCATGCGATTAACAAACGAAGGGGCGCTTTATATCCAAAACACAATCAGTTGTAGCTCCATCGATTGCCAATCACTGGCCGTCGATGGGAGTCCTATAGTATCCGCGCCTGATTACGTGATGGATATCACTCCTGGGGCAGCAGCGCCGTCTAAGGCGCTTGTACTCGACTCTAATCGTGAGATAGCAGGCATCCAGAAGGTATCGCTGACAGCCCCAGCAATCGCTGGGTGGAGAACCCTGATGAGCCTATCGAGTTCAAATGGCGTCAATATCGAGTTCCAGGCACTCAACGAAGGAGCTATCGGTACGCGATCAAGCCATCCATGCCTCCTGATGAGCAATGACAGTCGAGTCCTCACAGCGTTCGTCGGCGGCAACGTATCGATCGGATCGTCATCGATCGATCCCGGCTATAAACTCCATGTGGATGGATCGCTATCGTGCTCATCGCTGACCGTCGATGGGGTTGCGATAACAGGCGTAGCTTCGTCTGATCTGTCTGGAACGAGTTTGGCCTTGACAGGGAATAATAATCTCATAGTGCTCACCAACAGCAACGCTGGCGGACGATCGACGATCTTCTTTTCGGGGGATGTAGCCGGTTCATCATGGGAGGCTGGCTCGCGGAATAGTGGAGCCGGAGATAACGCTAATAGCTTTTATTGGTTCAATTCAGGCTCATATAAAGCTGTCCTCAGGAGTAATGGACAGCTCTGGGTGCAATCCAGCGTTCAATGCAACGGAATATTAAGCAGCGGGCAAATAGACTGCCCGATATTGAATTGCAGCAACTATGGAATTATCGAAAATACCCTTGATATTGGAGGAAATCTAACGATTGAATCAGGAGACGTTTTAGTTCGAGCCGGAGATGTCATAATCGATGACGATAGGAGTTTTGTTATAGCTCGGAACGTTCTCACGGGCGGTATCAATCGTCGCATCTACAGCGCTGGGCTTAGTCAGATGACGATAGCATTATCCGAGGCGGCGGATTCATTCATTTCGAAGCTAACCGCAACGGAGGGGCGAGAAATTTAGGATCGTATATATTTACAGACGGTACCGTTGGCTCTACGACCGTTAGAAGAGGTCTCATGGTCATATATCCAACGCAACAGGTCCGAATCGGGGGAGTGTCGGAGACCTCAACACCGAATAGCAATCCGTACTGGCAGTTAGAGACTCAGTATGGAGTCAAATCAGATGGCTTCAGATCCGATTCGCTCAGTTATCCCTCGTATGGGCGAAATCCCAAATTCATGTGGGAGATGCAGGCGAGCGGTCAAGGCAACGATAACTCAGCTCAGGCGGGAATAGGCGTTCATGACGGCACTGGCAATCGCACGCGAATCGGAATCGGTTATGTGAATAGCAGCCCAGATGCAAACGGGGTAGTAATGCGTTGGGACTCTAACGGGGCCGGTTGTAGCATGTACGCGGGCTCTTGGAACACAACGAGCGATTTGAGACTCAAGACAGATATCACCGCTATTGAATACGGCTTAGAAACTATATTGCAGCTGAATCCATGCAGATACATTCTAAAGGATCAGCCATGGGAAGGCTGCAATTTGGGGCTGATTGCTCAACAGACGCTACACATCGTCCCTGAGTGTGTATCGACATCCGGCGAGGAGAACGATCGCGAAGACTCGCCCGTAATGATGAGCATTGAATATACTCAACTCGTTCCTGTTCTAATAAAGGCAGTCCAGGAGCTCTCCGTAATCATAGAATCCCTATCAAACCGATTAGATAGAGCAGAGCTAGAGATCTCGATCTCTTGGTCTGCGACCTTTCGATCTTCGATCTAATCGACTCGAGACCAGACCTGTGGTACAGCGTTGGCTGGCAAAAAAAGATCGTTAATTCCAAAAAGTGCGTTCTAGATGAAAACAAAAGTTTAAAGAGCAAACGTCTTGACCGTTGGGCCTTTTTTCGCGCATGAGCGT
Source organism: Phytopythium montanum (assembly GCA_023338065.1). NCBI lineage: Eukaryota > Oomycota > Peronosporomycetes > Pythiales > Pythiaceae > Phytopythium > Phytopythium montanum. The sequence goes on from JAADXY010001029.1 coordinate 8,708, forward strand.
GTGCCCAGATGCGACCACCAGTCTGCGTCGAGGCATCGACCTTCTTCGTCGTCGAAGCCCATGATGTCATGGGTGCTGAGCTCGTCGAGACTTCAGCCGTGGCTTGCGTCGATTGTTTGCGTTCGCGGATGATGAGCCCTTTCATCACCGCGCAGAGCTCTGCGAGATTCTGGTCGGCGCGATCGCCGTACTGACCGTTGGAGCTACCGATGATGCGGGTGTTAAGAAAGAACATGGCTATATATGAACGATCATTTGCTTGAACTCGCTGTCGGGAATTAAATTGCTGCGGTGCATATCGACCAAAATGGTCTTGAATTGAGCCATGATCGATGCATTGTCATTGCCAAGCTCGATCTCTCCCTTCAGTTTGTCGTACTCGGCCTTCAGGCTCTCTAAAGGGTCCTGTAGCTCGTCTCGAAAAGCATGCTGGATGTGAGTCGCGGAGAGGATCTCTTTGAACAGGCGCTTATCGTCGTGCGTGAGGCTGTCGTACATCGACTGATCGATTTTGGTGTCATAGACAAGGCTCTTGAGCATGCGCTGCATCGAATCGCTGATATCGCGCTTCGGCCCGAGCTTCTTGCGGCTGGGATACACGATGTTCAACTCTCGCCGATCGAGATCGGGGATCCGAATATACTTCGATCCGATCGGCTTGTAGATGTAAGCACTCGCCAATCCCGTTCCCTGGATATCGTTAAGGTTGTAGTACTTGGCCTTCCTCGGTATATGAGCATAGCCAGCGCCACGAAGGCCTCGGCCGACGAGTTTCGTGCCCTTGCCGCGAGTCTGCTTGGGCTTTGGTCTCGGATAGAAAGCTATTAGCGCTTTGCGTTTGGTATTGTACAGCGCTTGCCACGACTTGACCGCCGATCGAGCAGCTTCGAGGCGAGACACGCTGGCGTCCATTCGTGGATCGTGAAGGCGTATTGCCTTCTGCAGGAGATCCTTTGCCTCCTTAAGCATCTTCTCAGCATGGCCGATTTCCTTCTCAAGACTATCGAGTTTCATATCAAGTGGTGTCTTCATCGTATCGTTCCATACCTCTGGATCGGGCTCTCTGATACCAGCTATCGTGCCCGACATGGCTTCGCGAACGAATCCAGTGTGTCGTTGAACTCCCTCGATTAGCTCTCTCGCAGCCTTCTTAGCCTCTTCGGGAGCGCTCGCATCCTTGAATTCGATATTGCCATCGGATACCATATCCATCTCTTCGCAAGCAGCCTTCTCATAGTCTCCTATCCCATTGATGAGGAGGATTAGTGTGTCGAGGTAGCGTATGGAGTCAATGGTATTGCTGAACTCCCTCCCCTTGACCGACGAGTCGTCTCCTGAATTGGCTAAGTTTATAATTCGTTTAGCGGTGGGACTCGAGATGTAGTGGATCTGGTCATATACGATACCATTATCGGTCTCCACCATCGGATGGAGCTTGAATAGGATTGGGATTTTGGTGCTGAGTAGTCGTTTAAAGTACCTTGTCAGCACTGTCTGTCCATCTTCCTCGCTCATAGACGAGAGTCGATTGAAGTCGAGTATTCCTTCAATTCACTCGAGCGCTGAGTCTAATCCAGTCTCCTTGCTGCGTATGTGGCAAAGCGACAGAGGAGATCGCCGCCACCAGCCCGAGCGACAGGGAACCTCACCTGGGAGGTCCACGACTGTGGTACCCGGGGTACCCCGCGTACCCGGTTACGGTCAAACCTGGTTGTCGATCTAAGGTCAGCGATCAGATCAAACGATCACTGACTAGATCACGGCTCGCGGACCAGAATCAGATCACAGATCACAGATCGAAGGCTGGATCGCAGATCAGCAGTCAGTGGTCCGATCACCGATCACACC
>JAADXY010001030.1:0-10553 GCA_023338065.1 Phytopythium montanum
CGCCAAAGTCGTCAAAGTTGCGCTCGAGCTTCACGACTTGGGCGACTGCTGCGGGCTCCACCGACAGTTGCGCTTCCTCCTCATCGACAGTGTCGTTGTGGGGTTCCTCCGGGGCTGGAGGTGCAGCTGGGCTCGATGGAGGTGCGGTTGGGCTCGATGGAGAAGCAGCGTCGTCCATGTGAACATCGCGGTCTTCTTCAGCGCCATGGTGGTCGGTCCCAACGCACACAGGATCATCCGCTAGTTCTTCTCTCGCCGGCGACTGGGTCTTCGTGGTTGTTGGGCTACTGGTTGGCAGCTCGTCCATGACCTTCGCTTGGACATCCACGAAGGTCTCGAGACCCTTGCGGAGTAGTTCCACCTTCACTGCAGTCGATGCGTCGCTGTCTGCGGCAGAGTCAAGCAGGGCTTGAATCGCCTTCAGCACCTCGTACTTGAGCGATCCGAAGATGAGCGAGTCATGGGCGGAGAGACGGCATTGGAGCCTAACCAGCTCGTCCAGAAGCATTTGCAACCGCTTCCGGTGCCGCTCCTCCTTCTGCAGCACGAGATACCTCTTCTTCTGTGATGACAGCTCCTCCTTGATGCGAATCAGGTCCGCTTCGCACCGGTTCATGTTCTCCAGAGAGTGCGCGAGGCGGTCGTTCATCGTCATCGATGCAGTGATTGGCATGGAGACCTGTCGTGGAGACGCACTAGCGACAACACGGTGTTCTGTGGCCACCACGACGGCATTGCTGGGCGTGGTATCATCGCCGGTCGCGCTTGTTCCATCGGCTGAGCTGGCTGGGCTGTCTTCGCGGGCTGCGGTCGTCTCGACGTCTCTGGGTGCGTCGGCTTGACAACTCTCGGCGATCGCTAGATCGTCGGTGGCAGAACAACTGATTCGGTGTCCAGCCATCATGTCATCTTGAGGAGCTTCGATTGCGGTAGCCACCGACAAGCTGGAGGAAGCAAGAACCACCGGGTCGGACTCGCTTTGGCGACTGACAGCGACGACCTCGTCTGCAGCAAGTGGTAGTGCTGGTGCCGCGTCAGCACCGTCGACTCGGTCGCTTGTGTGTTCCAGGCCTAGGGCTTCCCCAGTCTCGTCCGACTGGTCTTTAGTCACGATGGCTGTGGCTGTACCCACACTGGACGGGTCCGCATCGACAGGGACGTCTTGGACACCTGCTCCTTGCACAATAGGCGGATCTTCTGTTGTGGTCGCATCTGGAGCTGGACGAGGCTGCTCTGCTATCGCTGGTTCGTTGGTGCTCACTCTAGCTCCGTTCTCTTCGCCCTCGCTGATCGGCGTGGCAACTCCCGGTGTCGGCTCTGCATCTCCTCTGGAAGCTTCACGCCCGACGCTCCGCACCGCTACTGGCGGCATGCTATTGCTCTCCAACAGACTCTCGCGCGGAGGTCTCGCTTCCTCGTCGCTGTGCGGAGCAAAGACGACGGCTGAGCGTTCGTCTGGAGCACTGTCGCTCTCCGCTTGGTACCCCTGCTCTCGCAGATCCCCATACACCACCTTGCGACGCTTGAACGGTCTCGGTGGTGCACGCTCCAGCATTGACCTGATCCGGTAGTCGTCGTCAAGGGGTGAAGAGCGAACGAACTGTCGACGTTGCATGTGTCCACCGTCAGGAACTCCGTGCGCCGGGAACTGCTCTAGTCTTCGAGGGTACTCATAGCCGTACGCCCCGTCATCGTCGTCGCTGATCCACTCGACCGAGTCGCCGTAGTCGAAGAAGTCGTCGTACATCGCCTGCGGGTGCCCGTAGTAGTACGCACCGGACGGCGGAGCGACAGGCTCCACGTATCCGTCCGGCGTCCGGACGTAATACCCGAGCACCGGACGGCGATACCGACGAGGCACTGGTCTCGTCACCCACTCTCCGTCCGCATCCTCGTCCACGTCGAACCGGTCCAGCCGCACTGGCATCGCTGCACTGGCGTCAGCAGCCGCACTGGCAGCGCTCTCGGACAAGTCGGCAGCTCCTTCCAGGCCTTGTTGCTCGCCTCGATTACATCCGTGGTAGCTCTGCATGGCAGTGAATGCGTCGTGGTCCAATGTCGATGGCGGTCGAGTACGTAGCGGCCGCTTCATGGCACGGCGAACTCCCACTCGCTCGCGGTCGAGCTCGGTGTATGCACTGGCGCTTGGAGGATGAGTATGGGGAGCGACTCCCCGACGAGGTCGGTCGAGGCTTGCATGAAGGCGGCGGCGAACGTAGGGCCGCACAGAACCATCTCCACCGCCGAGCAGACTCTCGCCTGCACTGTTGATCGGTCGTCCAGATGACTCGGGTGGAGGCAGAGGGTTCTTGGTCTCGTGCTGTCCGAGGTCCACCACGTCGGGGTATCGAGGGTGTTGAAGGGGGAACCCGGCCGGCTCGTCCATCCTGAAATAAATATCCGGCTGCGGACGCGTCCACATCATCTCTCGGTAGTGCTCGCTGCTGCCTGGACTAGCGAGTCGACCAACGGGGCCAGCGCGTGGTCGAGTTGGGAATGGATACGCCTCCTGCACCAGTCGTGGTCGGTCCGAGTCTGTTAGGGCAGCTCGTCGACGGGGATCAACTGACTGGGCTTCCCTGCTCCTCGCCTGCTGTGGGAGTGTTGGGAAAGCGGTCATCTCTCCGTCCAGCTCCAGCGCGTCCATCCTGGCGGCGTGTTCTTCGACGAGCATTCCAGCACGGGCTTGTTCCTCGGCCGCATTGGCTGCTTGCCGTTCCTGCCGCTCGTAGATGTTCTGCGCTTTCATCCGGCGCTGGACGTGCGTCTGCACGCGGCCCACCAGCAGGCGCAGTCGCCGACTGCCATCTTCAAGCTGCGTTTAGCAGTAGGGATCGCACGTACTATGGTCAATTCAAGAGCACAGATTGACACGGAAGTGCAGCGCCACGCACCATCTCGGTCGTCTCTGCGGACACCAGGAACGTCATGGTGTGCGGTCTTCCCTGCGCTGCGCCCGCCTCGTCCTCCATGTCGTCAGGAGATAGCGCGCAGTAGTCGATCGAGCAGCCTGTCTCGTGCATGATGGCATTGATCGGGCTCCCCCGCTCGCCGTACAGGAACGGCACGAGCGCGTCCGGGTGCACCTGCGTCTTGAGCTTGAGCGTCCGCACGCGCTGCGGGCGCCTCGTCGGCTGATTCTTCCCCGGCGCGCGCACCCACTGCCTGTTCTGCGTCTCCACGTGTCCAGCATCTGAAGTGCTCGGCCGTCCACGCTGAGCCGCCGCCGCAGTCGCCGTCTCCCGTCGAGAGGACATCCTCGCGAGCCTAGCGCCATGTGACGCCGGCGCCACCCGCAGTTGCACCGGCGGCGGCCTCACGTCCGCTCTAGCGTCCGCTGTAATTTCCGTCCTTTCCGCTGCTGCCATCGCCTGTCCGCTGCTGAAGCGCGAGTCGCCCGCTCGCCCGGTTGACATGGCGTTCCGCCAGTTGGATACCGCTCTGACTTTGTCTAGGGTATCTGAGAGATCACGTGCCGCCGGCTGAGACTGCCCGCGCGTCAAGACGCTCCGACCGGGTGGCGGCGCGCTTGCTTGGCCTTGACTTGGTTGTCGCTGTGTCGCTGTGTGGCTTGCGGGTGGGCGGTAAAAAGCGCGGGTGTTCCAAAAAATGACCATCGCTCTGTCTGTTTTTACCTGAGTAATTACGTTCGTATTTTGCTTTACATTCCGATATAACAGAGCAGCGATGTGCGTGTCTGCGGGATCTCATGCATTTGATGCGGACTGTGCACTGAAAGGGAAACCTTGCGAGAAAGGACAAATGATTTCCACCTGCGATCCATGGTTTACAGTTGGATTCACTATTGACGAGACTGACTGCGGACATGCTGCACGCCGAGCCGCAGGAGGTGGCGGCGCTCGGCGCGGCGCTGGAGCGGAGCAGCGCGGCCACGCAGAAGATGCTGCGGCCGCTGCTGCCTCTGCGTGGGGTGCGGGAGCTGCTGCTGACGTTCGTGCGCGACAGCTCGCGGCCGTTCGAGGATTGGGTCTGGGACCCGCGCGTTCGCCAGGTGCTGGAGAACATGCGCGCCGGTGGAGAGGGCGGCGCGGCCGCCGGGGACGTGGACCGCTGGTACGAACAAGCAGCCGATGAGCAGCTGGCGGTCATGCGTATGGGCGAGGCGGACGAGCAGCGCGCGGCGGAAAGGCTTCGACGTGTCGAGGCGGCGCAGCGGGACGGAAAGGACAAGTTCAAGCGCGGCAACTTGTACGCCGCGCGGAACGCCTTCCTGCGTAGCCTGGCCGCACTGCAGGAGCACCAACTGGACGAGTACTACGGCAAGAGCGTCGACCCGACGGAGTGGGAGCCGGATATGCAGGCCAAGTACGTGACGCTCTGCAACAACGTAGCCGTGTGCGGGATCAAGGAGAAGGACGTGCCCGTAATCCGCGAGTACGCGACCAAGGCGCTGGCGGTGGACACGGCGTCTACCAAGGCCATGTACGCGCTCGCCAAGATGCACCTGATGGAGCACTTGTACGAGGATGCTCTTGGTGTGCTAGCCCAGGCGCGGAAGCAGGACCCGGAGAACAAGCAGTGGGACGCGCTGCACCGCGAGATCGACGCCGCAGAAGCGAAATACGCGCGCGACCAGGAGGAGCTGGCGGAGATCAAGCGCAAAAAGGATGAGGAGACTGCCGCGGCACAAACTGCTGTCGACCCCAAGGCCGCTGAAGACCGGGAGCGAGCGTACAAGGAGAAGCTGCGGCTAGAGGCGCAGCAAGTGCCGCTGCCGACGCGAGAAGACGACGCGTTCGCTGCCAAGCGGCTGCACACGTACTTCATGAAGATCAAGCAGCAGGTGCGTGCGATGTGCGGTGCTTGGTCGGCGGGGATTATGGGCCACATGTGCTCACTCCGACATATTTTCGTACCTGCAGCTCCTCGTCGAGATCAAGCAGCTGCACGACTCGGACAGAGGCGAGTCCCCGCTGTTTGCCTGCACTGTCGCTAACGGCTCGACGGGCGAAATGCTCGTGTCGGATGTCCGCGGCTCGTCAAAGAAGAGCGTCAAGAATGAAGCCTGCAAGGTCGCCATCAAGACTCTTTGGGACCGAAAAGACGCGGCGGGGACGCTCGTGGCTGTCGACCTCGAGTACCTCGCACGGCTAAAAACGGATGCTGCAGCTAGCTGTGGAGATGGCGATGGTGACAAGCCAGCATCTTCGGCTGTGGGCGACACTGGGGATACACAGCAGTATCCCATCCGCCTCTACGTCACGGAGCGGGTGCTGGATCCCGTCCAGCTCATGCTGCAGCTGAACCACCAGGGTAAGCTGCGAGTGAGCTTCGACTTTGAGGAACTGCCATCGGACGGAGACACCCCTCTGTTTCAGTGCACGGCGGTGTTGAACGGCGAGACGGTCAGTGTGGCCCAAGCTCCTGCGAAGAAGAAGGCGCGCGCGATAGTAGCCGAGAAGGCGCTCGCTGCGGCGTACGAGAAGAAGCTCGTCATGGTGTGGGACCCTCCCGAGCTTCGACCGGATAGGGGCGAGGAGGAGGACAGAAGCGTGCCGTGAGCAGTGAGTTGTGAGTGCTTGCGTGGTGCATCGTCTATATATTGCTGGTGTCTCTCCTCTCGGGGAAAGCTGTGCTGGCCTGCGGGTGGACGGAGGCTGCGGGCGAGCGAGACCCAATAAACTAATCTACATCGTCGAGGCTATCCCAACAGGAGCGCGGACGTCGCCGTCTGCTGCTGGTCTGGCCGCGCTCGTGCTCTTGACTTCAAGACGACAGTCGGCTGTTGAGTCGCTGGCTAGTCGGCGTGGATGTCGAGCGAGAGCTGGTAGACCTTTTGCGCCCGCCGCGCGCGCAGGAAGTACATGACGCTCGTGCCGAAGACGCACAGGTAGAGGAAGGCCGCGAGGAAGATGCTCGTGGCCAGCGACGACTTCTTCTTGCCGTGCGGCGGGCGGACCTTGATGTAGAGCGAGTTGCTGGCTACGATGCTGCCGACAATGAGCTGCCAACGTGAACACCGCCAGACAGGTAAGTACTCGCGCGACATGGCCATGACTGCCTCATGACAGACCGAGGAGACGTACCAGCAGGAAGAAGCCGGCGAAGGAGAAGATGGCGCAGCAAATGATGCCCGGGTGCATCTGCGGGCCCTTGGTGGAGCCCTGCGCGAGCAGCTCTTCCAGGTCGGCCGTGTCGTCCATGTCGCTGCCGTCGCTGCCGGGCGAGCCCACGTTGAGCTGGTTCAGGTTGGCGTAGCCCGGCTTGTTGCGCGTGACGGCGGCCACGAGGTCACTGCGGTCGAAGGACGCCGTCATCCCGTACACATCCTTCAAGCGCGCCGCCATCGCGTCCAGCAGGCACAGAGAGGCAGGCAGAGACACACGAGCGCGCGGGTCAGTCCAGGCTCCTCGCCTTGCGGCTACTATAGCGTGAATGAATGGGGCGAAGGGAGACGTACGAGGTCGCCCGAGAGGCGGCGGCGGGCGGACGGCGGGCAGGCCAGGTTGGTTTCGGGCGTAATTATAGCTGGCGGGGACTATTCCCGGCGGCGGCTCGAGGCGCAGGGACTCAGCTGGAGGATGAGGAGCAGGCGGAGGCGGAGGCGAAAGCGCGAGTGAAGAGCGGCACGCGCGCGCGTCCAGGTGCGGAGCAACGGCGAGCGAGCGAGTGAGTGCGGCGGATCCGAATGAGACTTGGCGAGGGTGGCGAGCAGCTGCCGACCGCGCCCGGAATAGGACAGTTCAACTTTAGACTAAGTGATAAAGAATATCATGTGATAGAGGTTCGATACCTTGACATGATTAGGAGAAGAGAAATCATACGATATTCATCGTACTCATTTAGTAGTTAATAGAGGTAACAGTTGACGGTGCCGAGTCGGTCATGGCCCCATGCCGTTTCGCGACCCCTGCTGTAAAGGCTTATGGGGAAGAAAAGGGGCGAGCATCTTTTCGACCAATCCGGAGCTCGAACGTCGCGCTTCCTTCCGCAAATTTAGTTGGCAGCAGGGGATTGGCTAAAATTGATCTGAATTACCGCGCCGTTTCTGTCGTCCAAAGTTCGTTTCACTCAGTACACACCCTGCTAAATACGATTTTTTGTGATTGAGATCCGCGATCCAATCCGCCAGCGCGCCACTCATTGACGGCCCAAGCTAAGCTGCAAGGTGCTCCATCTTTGCCGGCTCCCCCCTGCGTTCCCCCCGCTCCCCTCCACCTCCATCTCCCCCTCTCCCATCCGACTCCACATCCATAGCTCGGGCTTCGAGGACTCTACGGCCATGAGCTCCAACGTGTTCTCGGGTGCGTCTCCCCCTCTATAGAAGCACCATGACCAAGGTTACTGACCGTCGGATGTGCTTGCACTTTCTTGGTGATCGACGACCAGCGCTGGCGCCGGAGAAGAAGAGCAAGAAGGCGCCGGCCGACTCGAAGAAGAGCTTCGCGGCGTACGTGAACCAGAAGTCGACGTCGGCCTGGGGAGACGAGAGCGACGACGAGGACGCGCACGCGCACGCGGAGCAGGCGGCGGCGGAGGCGGCGGCTGCCGAGGCGGAAGACGAGGAGGAGGACGAGTCCGAGTCGGAGGAGGAGGAGGACGAGGACGAGGACGAGGAGATGCCCAAGGCGGAGACCGAGGCGGCCGCCAAGCCCAAGAAGAAGGAGCCTGCCCCGCGTACGCTGTCCAAGAAGGAGAAGAAGCAGCGCGAGCTGGAGGAGGTCGAGGCTGCCCTGGCCGAGCTCGGCATCGCCCGTACGTTACCTGATTGGCTTGGCGAGTGTATGGCGCTGACGTCTTCTCTCTCTCTGTGCTGGACAGCGACGGCGCCGGCCAAGACGGAGGAGAAGAAGGAGGGCAAGAAGGTCGAGGAGAAGAAGGACGAGTCGTCGGCGTCCGTGGCGGCGTCCAAGAAGAAGAAGAAGGGCAAGAAGAAGGCTCCGGCGGCTGAGCCCGCGGCCGAGAGCGCGGCTCCTGCTGCTGCCGCGCCCGTGGACATCAAGGCCGTGCTCAAGGGCAAGGCCAAGAAGAAGAAGAGCGACGAGCCGGCGTCCGTGCGCATCGCGCGGGAACAGGTGGCCAAGGACAAGGCCAAGAAGAAGGGCCGCGACAAGGCCGCGTTCAACGAGTTCTCCATCTAAGCGGGGCCCGTCGGCGGTCGCGGCGAAGCTCGCCGCTCGCTCAAACGGAGTAGCAGCTTTGACCGCTTCCGCCGCGGCCTCTCGAATAGAGCAGCGCTAGTGACGTTCATGTCATTATACCGCGGGAATATCGGGGGCGATAGCGATAGTACCGGTAAGTCAAGCAGAGAGCCAAGTTACGGCGGCGGCGGCCGCTAGTGTACATGCAGTTCCAGGGCGGTCAGTCAACCTGCCAGCTTGTGGGTCCGTCGGTCTAGGCCACTTCAATAGCCGACGGGTGGCCGAAGTAGCCGAGGTCGTCCAGCGGGAACGGCAGCGCGTGCTGCGCCGACGCCGACGCGTAGTAGCGGCCCACACGCGCGCGGTCGCCGCACCACTTGGACAGTTTGCTGACGAGCGACTTCTGGCGCTTGACCGGCAGCGGCGCTACAAGCCGAGCGAGCGCCGCGCTCACCAAGACACCGGCCAGTAGTCCGGCCACGAACTGCAGCTGGCTCAAGCCGAGGAAGAGCAGCGGCGCGTTGGGTTGGAGAGGTAGACGGCTTGGAACGCGGGTGACTACGCGGTCAACAAGCAAACGGTGACGAGTGCCGGCCACACTGAGACTGGCGACGACTTCGCGCGCCATGAGCGACAGCTCGCGCCTGTCGTCTTCGTCTTGCAGCAGGCGCCGTCGGCTGGAGAGCAGTCGAGAGGTGAGCGATGAAGGAGAGGCCGCGGTGTCCAGTGCGAGGTCGTCCAGCGCGTAGCGCGGTCGCCGGCCTGTGGCCGCGTCTGATCCAGCCAGTGCGTCCATCTCAAGGCGAAGCGCCGCAGCCGTCGCGTCGTCCACGCGCGCAAACACGGCGGTCAGGAGGCTGTGGACGTGGCTGTTGCGTCAGTTCCAGAGCGTCTGGCGCCTATACTGCCGAGTGAGAGGCACTGACGCACCGTTCGCTGCGACTGGCACGCTCTGTGGCGTGGCGCGCGCGGTTCTGGGCCAGCAAGAGCGCTTCACTGATGCGGCGGAGCGAGTTCATGTCGAGCTCCGAGTGGTGACGGCGGTGCGGCGGCGGCGACGGAGGCTGGGGAGGCGTCCCGCGGCTCCCGGACGCAGTGGGGCGCGTGCTGGACGCCATTCGTCTCGGTGGCGGCGCGCGGAAGCGGATGTAGGAGGCGATCGCGCGGGGGGAAGGAAGGAAGCCGTGTGTGCGGCGCTTGACGGTCAGTGAGCGCGTTTCTCGACGGAAATGACTTGGCGTTTGTATGTGAGCGGCGCAGAAAGCGCAGAGAAAAGTTTCGCCGCCTAACCTTTCAGGATTCCTACGTGGCGAAATGGGATGAGTGAAGCGGTGGATTAGCTGGCGGGCATTGTGTGATATAACTGGCAATTAAACCAATGGGAGAGCGGCCTGTGTGCATATCACGGTTTAGGACCAATCAGAGACTGCCTTTGAAGATCGGAGAGCCGGACGGGCGTTGAAATAAATCAAGATGACCGCGGTTTTATCGATCGGAGGAGTACGTGTTTCTCGTGAACACAGACGCGATCGTCGTGAAATCCGCAGCCAAGCCCACTTCACTCCCTCCGTGGTCGAATGAATGCAGTCAATTAGTATTATACTTTGCAATTAAGTGTATATTTAACCTCTAAGAAAGAAAATATCAAGTAGAATTTATGCTCCTCAACGCAGTGGCTGCGTGATCTGAGCACACGCCTCGAGTCCAAGCAGCGCGACCGAAATGCATCACCAAGCGCCAGCATTTCCACGTGGGCAGGCGCCGCCTTCCAGCACACAACATCCGCCATCCATGAGCATGTTAAACGCCCGTGTCTTCCTCAAGATCGCGACGCCCCAAGCAGCAGCCGACGCCGCCTTCTCAAGCGAACCGCCGCGCAGCAAAACGCTCGGCATCTCATCCAAATGTTGTCCTCTGTGCCTCCTCTGCATACAAAACTCAAGTTCAAAGTGACTGTAAGGCGCCAACGGCCCCATCTGGCGCCATCTCCGGCAACAGATCGCCAACATGGGCCGCCGCCAGAAGGTCTCATCTCTTGGATGATCCACTGGCGGCACTTGCAGTCCACCACTGGCATGTAGTCCGCCACGTTGCCGTTCAATCCCATTCATCACCGGATAACAAGACCTCCCCACTCTCCTCGCTCCAGGCGATCACCTAAAGACGCGGAGCCACGACGTCAGCCGGCTCGGCAGGCACAAATGGGTTGCGCGGCGGGTTGAGCTTGGCCGGGACCGGCAGCTTCTTGGCCGCCGCCGGCTTGCGCTCCAGCGCCGCCACCTTCTCCTTGACTCGGAGTCCGTAATGCGGGTCCACCTGCGTGAAGTTGGCGATGGCGCGAGCCTGCACCGGCTTGGACGCGTTGGCGAGCGAACCGGCGATGTTGTCGGTGAGCCGCTCGCGAGCCGCGGCGTCCAGCGTCTTGTTGTAGAAGGCGTTGACCTGCGAGAA
>JAADXY010001031.1:0-10540 GCA_023338065.1 Phytopythium montanum
GAGGCACAGGTTGACGTGCGCCGCGCGCCGCTGCTCATTGTAGTCGGTCAGGTCGCGGTCGCAGGACGGGCAGGCGAAGTGCTCGCGGAGTGATATCGCGTCCAGACACGCGTTGACGTGCACGGCGCGCTGCATAACGCCCCAGGCAGTCACATCCAGCGCGCACACGGCGCAGCGCTTGCGCTCGGCGTCCGCCCGCGCAGCGGCCTGCAGCGCCGGTAGCTGGCGCAGATGCTGCTCGTCGTGGGCCTGGACCTGTGACGGGCCCGCCACCTGCGTCGGCACGAGCTCAAAGTCGTCGTCCTCGTCCTCCATGTGCAGTGAGTGCCGCGTGAAATGTTGCACTTGCTGCCAGCTCAATCTCTTGAACGGAAGTCAGATATTCGACCAATTACGTGCGCTTGCAGATTCAGCGTGTCGGTTTCGACCAATAGACGCTCTTTTCGAGTTTCGACCAATCCTGGCGCTCAAAAGCCGCAATTTAAACCAATCGACATCGCAGCTCCATCCGTTGTCTTGCGTTTTGTTCGATTGAAATCCTTCCAAGAAGCTCAGTTGCTCGCCCGCCTCGCCTCGCCTCGCCTCGCCTGCCTGCCTGCCTGCCTGCTTGCCCGCCTACCTGCCTGCTCACCAGCCATGACGAAGCACTTGCTGGTGCTGTCCACGGGGCAGCATGTGGGCAAGACGACCGTGAGCCTCGGACTCGTCAAGAGCCTGCAGCACGCGTTCCGCGGCTCGGACCGCAAGGTGGCGTACTGCAAGCCTGTGGGCCAGCAGCACGTGCCCGTGGGCGACGGCCTGCGCGTCGACAAGGTGCATCTGGTTGATGCTTGACTCACTGGCTACGATCTTAGAGCGGCGGCTAATGCCGAACGGACTACTGACCGGCAGGACGCGTACCTGTTCCGCGAGCACTTTGGGCTCGTGCACGACTACCGCGACATGTCGCCCGTCATCTTCCCCGACGGGTTCACGCGCGACTTCATCGACGGCAAGGTGACGGAGCAGCAGCTGGCCGCGTCCATCCGCGCCGCGCACGCCAACCTGTACCGCGGGAGCGACTTCCTCATCTGCGAGGGCACGGGCCACACGGGCGTGGGCTCCATCTGCGAGCTCAACAACGCCCAAGTCGCCTGTACGTCCTCCTCCCTCGCTCTTGCCTGCAGCTGGGTGGCGACACCGACCGATGCTCGTGGTGTGTGAGACCAGCGCAACTCGGCATGGACGTGGTCTGCATCGCGCTCGGCGGACTCGGCTCGTCGTTCGACCAGCTGGCAATGAACCGCGAGCTGCTCGTGCGGCACAACGTGCGGCTGCGCGGCGTCATCCTCAACAAGGTCAACCCGGCCAAGATGGACATGATCCAGGTGCGCCATCACTCAGTACATGGATATATATATATGGCTCAGTGCGGGTGCTCACTCCATGGACTAATGACCGGACACGGCAGGACTACTTCTCGCGCGCGCTCAAGCGCTGGGACGTGCCGCTGGTCGGCTGCATCCCGGAGCTCAAGGACCTGGCCTGCCCCACCATGGCGGACTACAGCAAGTTGCTCAAGTCGGACATGATCTCTGGTGGGTCGTTTAGTGGATGAGATGAGGTGGGATGCCTCGCTGCCTCTGACCGTCGCGCTTTACGGTGGTTCCCCTGCAGGCCACGACGCCAACATGCGCTACTTCACGAGCACGCGGCTGGCGCTGGCGCCCGTGGACGCCACGAACCAGTTCAAGGCCATCCCGAACCAGCTCGTCATCACGGTAGGCTCCGCTAGCGTCGTTGTCCGTGACTTCCAGATCACTCACGGTCCACATACTCGTCCACAATCGCAGCACACGGGGCGGCATGACGTGATTGACGCCATCATCGGCAACCAGGAGGCGTCGATCCCGGCCGGCACGAACCTCAAGTCGGGGCTTATCATGACGGGCTGGAACCCGCCGAGCGCCGAGCTCGCGCGGCGGCTGGACGCCGACAACATCCCGTGCATCTACGTGTCGCCCGACAAGGCGGACAGCTACACGCTGACGGCGCGCATCGCGAGCTTCACAGCCAAGCTGCGCGTGGACGACACGAACCGGTTAGAGATGGCGGCCGACCACGTGGCCAAGCACTGCGACTTTGGCTTTCTGGAGGCGTGAGCCTGCCAGTCAGTGCGTGTAGGGGGCGACCGCTCTGCTCCATTTGCGTCTTGTATCATGAGCACATCCCACCCCGCGCCGAAGGACGGCCGCTCGAGCAGCAGCAACAGCAATTGATTCCATCTCTCGTTGGTGTCGCCTCTCCTCTCTCGTCCTTGTCTCTCCGCGCTCGCTCTAGACGCCCAGGCGCTGCTGGATCAGGACTGGTCGCGGCGCCTACGACGGCAGCGTCATCTTCTTGCCGTGGTACTTGCTGTGGGCAGGGAAAGAGAGCGAGAGCGAGCGAGAGCAGGCGAGAAGCGTTAGAGTCGCCCAAGTCACCCGAGAAAGAGGACAGCCGGACACGGCCGCACCTGATGGCGTAGTAGTAGAAAAAGTCGACGTAGAGCGCCGTCTGCACCATGCCGGCGATGAACATGAGCCAGATGAAGTGGTACGAGGTCTCGGTGGCGGCGCGGTAGATCCAGTTGAGAATGTAGCAGCCGCGGTAGGCGCCGAGCAGCACGACGTAGTTGCTCGTGAGGTTCTCGACCTCTCCGTGCCGCTGCAGCAGGATGAGCTGCGGGATGATGGCGACGGCCTCGAGGTAGATGGAGAAGGTCCAGAGGATCTCCATGAGCTCGAACTGCTCGTTGAAGACGAGCGCCAGCAGCGCGCAGGGCAGCACCGCAAACTTGACGTGCAGGAACGCGTCGTGCGACTTGTCGTACGTGCTGCGGAAGGGCTCGCGCACGCGGATGACGTACACGATGGCGCCCGAGAAGGCCAGGAAGAGCACCTTCATCAGCGTGTTGTACACGCTCACAAAGTGCGTCAGCAGGTCCACGTAGCGCGTCACGAACACCAGGAAGAAGAGCTCCTGCGACTTGAGCGAGATGCCTGTCGTCCAGCCCATATCCAGCCGTCAGTGACCGACCAGTATCCAACCGCCGCCTTCCCCCCCTCCGCCCCGCCCTTCCTCGCACACGACGCCTCCCTCCTTACCGTTCGCCGAGCGCGAGGCCAGCAGCTTGAGCAGCAGGACCAGGAAGCTGGCCAGGTGGGCCATGTCACCCGCCAGCCGGAACAGATTCATCGCGCGCCACGTGTCTCGACCGTCGGTCGCCTCGCCTCGCCACTTGCTTCGTGTCTTAGACTCTTGGATTGAAACTGGAATCCCATTGCAAAGGGTCGGTTCTTCGTCTCAAATAGTGACATGTCAGTTTTGTTTGCTAATCGTCATTCTTACGGGTTCACTCAAATGTGACTGGTGTCATGGTCGAATGAGTGACTCTAAACCGTTCCAGATTTCTGTCGGATACCGATTGATCCCTCAATTCTATGACTTTTTGTACCCATGATGAACGGAATGGGTACATTCCAGTTGCAGCAGCCAGCGAGGAAGGTGTCGTGACAGTGGCGGGCACCCGGCCGGGCGGCGCACGGGGCCGTGGCGCTCGAGCAAGCTGGCTGCCCAAGCTCGGACAGGCAGTCAATAGTGCGCTGATGAGCAGCTGCAGCGTCTGTGGACTCACTGCTTTCGATGCGCAGCACGCGGGGGTCCCACCGCCGAGCGGGTGGAGCGAGGCGTGATCTGACTGACTGGCGTGCGTGTGGCGCACTCTCGAGCGCTGCTGTTACTGTCCGAGCTACACGCGTCCTGGCTGTCGGCAGACACGAGCACGAAGTTGTGGTGGAGGCGTCGGTGGCCGGTATCAAGTAGGGGCGGTATGACGGCGAGCACCCAAACGTGTCCTCACGAATCACCACAACCAACTGCAACTACATCGGCATTCACCGCCCAGGTGTGACCCAGCGTGCGAATGCCGTAGTGACGCACGGCGAAAGAAAGTGTGAGGTGTCGTTTGGAACGTACGCTAGATGCGCACGAAGCGGTGTGACGTGGGTCGCGAGGATATTCCGACCCTGGCGGTCGCAAGACAACAACAAATGCGATCTTCGATCGAAACCACATATGGAGGAGCTTCGATTTTGAAGGTGTGCATTTTTGCCGTCAAATATCATTGTTCAACAAATCTAAATTATAATTTTATCAGGTATACCTTTTACAGAGGCTATTTCGAGACCATCCATCTGGCCGACTTCAACTACTCCAGTATGGGTTCACTTGTAGTGGCTACATACCCCCAGACCGCTCTCACTTTGCTCGATGCTCGCGTCCTGCTGGTTCAGCACTCGCCCGCGGCAGTCGCGGATACCCCTCGGACCGAGCGCGTGTGGCGCGCCGTCTCCCAGGCGTTCTCCTCGCCCGGGATCCAGACGGGGCCCCTAGGCTGTGCAGCAGCCCGACCTCATGGATGTAGTAGAGCGACGTCATGCTGTCTGCCTTGCGAGGGTTGTCCGTCAAAAGGCTACTTATTAATGGCGGCGGCGAATGGGAACCCCTCGCTAACAATAGCACCCACAGAACCGACCTCCTTGCTGGCTGGGCTGGCACACGCCCTCCTTCCCTCCCTCTGCGACCTCCATGGCAGACGCGACGTCCGTGGCCGTCGCCCAGCAGCTCGACGCGGCCGAAGACGCGCCGGTACAGGCCGAGGAACTCGTGTGCGCCAGCCAGGTGGTGGCTACGGCCCTGGACGGCACCGTCTTCTACCTCTACAAACACCAGGTGAGTCTCTCTCTCGCCTGTCCGTCGCTGGATGAACAGCTCTCACACCACCACTCCTCCAACGACAGGCCGGCGGCCACAAGCCCTTCCTGCGCAGCGCTGACGGGTCCGTATGCAAGCCGGCGATCGCGCTGGAGCTGCAGTTCTACGAGTCACTGGCATCCGACCATCCGCAGCTGGCGGGCTTCGTGCCGCCGTTCGTCGGCAGGGTCTCGGTCGAGCTCAACCTGTCCCCGGCGGTGTGCTCCGGCGGCTGCTCCTCCTCCTCCTCCTCGGAGGCTTTCGCTGCCGACAGAGATGCTGCCGAGTCAACGCACTCCAAGTCGCCGCGCCTCCCGCATCCGAGCGTGTCCGGCAAGAAGCGGCGCCTGGTGCGCTCGAGCTCCGGCGCCGATACCAGCTACAGCGCCACTCTGTGGCGCAAGGAGCGGTCGCTCAGTTCCGCACACGCGGCCTCCGCCAGCAACTCCGCCGCGATGCTTGACTACCTGGTACTGGGCGACCTCACGCGCGGGTTCCGCCGTCCGTGCGTGCTCGACGTCAAGATGGGCACACGGCAGCACGGCGCGGACGCGACGCCCGAGAAGGCGGCGAGCCACAGCGCCAAGTGCGCCGCCACCACGTCGCTCGAGCTGGGTCTGCGGCTCTGCGGCATGCAGATCTACGACACCGACCTGGGTGAGTACCTCCTGTGGGACAAGCACTGGGGCCGCCGGCTCAAGGCGGCTGACATCGAGTCCGCCCTCGCCACGGTAGGTTGATCGTGCGGGCGTCCCTGTGCGTCCCTGTGGTCAAACTGACGCCTCGGACCGTGACTGACGGGCAGTACTTGACAAGCGGGGAGGAGCTCCGGTGGGGCACGCTGCAGCGGCTGCTGCGCCTAGTGCAGGGGCTGCGTGACGTCGTGAGCCGCACGCGCGGGCTGCGCTTCTGGGGCTCGTCACTGCTGCTCATCTACGAGGGCGACTGCCGCAGCGAGGCAACCGAGCGCGAGGACGTGCGCCTCATCGACTTCGCACACTGCCAGATGAGCGCCGCGCTGGTCTCGCCCGACGATGGACTGCTGCTAGGGCTCGACAACATCGCGCGCGTCCTGCAGTCGCTGCTGGCGAGTCAGCCGTCGCCCCAGCCGTCCAGCTGAGGCTCTAGATGCATCGACGAAAGTACTGGCATGACTAACGATCTTAAAGCATGAATTCAACCCTGCGTTCTCACGTCGCACACCGCTAGAAGCTACTGTGCCGCCTGGAACTCGCTGGCCATGGCGCGGTACTCGTCCGCCTCCTCGGGCCGCCCGAGCGTCACCAGCAGCTGCGCCGACTTCTCCAGCAGGTCGCAGCGCTCCTCGACGCTCTCGGCCGCGCTCAGCGACTGCGCGTACTGCCTCAGCGCGTCCTCGGCGCAGTTCTGCGCGGCGAGCACGTCCGCCAGCGTCTTGCGCGTCAGCGACGAGTCCTGGCAGGCCAGCGACCGCTGCAGCAACCGCTCGGCCTGCTCCAGCCGGTCGACCGCCACGAACCCGTTGCTCAGCTCTCGTAGCAGCCCGGGGTTGGCCAGGTTGTGCCTCAACGCCTGCGCCACGAACCGGTCTGCATCCCGCTCGTCGCTGGCCGAGACCGCCGCGTGAGCCGTCAGCGAGTGCAGCGCCAGGTACCCCCACACGTCCGGGTGCGTGCTGTCCAGGCGGTTCGCCATGGCCAGCGCCAGCTGCGCGTTGTTCCACCGCTCCATGCGCAGGCACGCGATGCCAACGCCCAGCCAACTCGACGCGTTGCGGAACTCGTCGCATGACTTGAGGAAGACGGCCTCGGCTGCCGCGAACTGCGACGAGTGCAGCAGCGCCAGCCCCAGGTGCACGTACAGCACGAGGCGGTCGGCCACGCGCAGGCGCTGGCGGTGCTCCATCGCTCGCTGGAGGCACTCGATGGCGGCGGACGCAGTCTGTGGGTCGTGCTGGAGCCGCACTCGCCCAAGCGTGAACCAGGCCAGCGGGTGGGTCGCGTCGATCTCGAGCGCCTCCTCCAGCTGGCTCACGACGGCGTCGCTGTTCGCGCCGCCGTCGGCCACGCTCAACGCTGCTCGCAGCACGCGCTGCATGACTCGCTGCTCGGTACCGAGCGACTCCCGAGGCTGTAGAGCCGAGTCTGCGAGCGTCAGAGCCGTCCTCGCCACGCTGCGCAGTGAGTGTTCGTGCGAAAACTGCGCCAGAGCGATCCACACGGCGCTCGCACACACGTGTTGCGGCGGGTACCGGTCGGCTCCGAAGCGCCGGAGGGCCTGCTGCGCCTTGAGTAGCTGGAACTGCGCCAGGTTTCCAGTCGAGTCTCTGCCAGACTGTGAATAGTAGAGTGCGAGCAGCGCGTGCGAGAGCACAAGCGACTCCCACCCGCTCCCAGTCGAGCAGGCGCTCTCCGTTTCAATGACAGCGTTCTTGGCCAGCGGCTCCGCCTGTGCGAAGTCTCTGAGCTCGCATTGCAGCGCCGTGAGGGCGATGAGCGCGGGCAAGTCGCGCGCGCCGAGCTGCAGGCAGTGGGTCAGGTTCGCGCCGGCCCGGTCGAGCTTCCCCACACGCATGCAGAAGCACGCATACTCGAGCCACACGGCCTTGGCCAGATCGACGAGCGGCTGAGCGCCGCTGGACGCGACGAGGTGGTGCTCGACGTACGCCACGCGGTCCAAGTGCAGCGTCTCGCTCTTCTCCAGGTCACTGCTGGCCTCGTTCTCCATCGCCTTTTGCAGCAGCGTGGACAGGACGGTGGCGTGGTCCGCGTGCGTGGATCGCCCGGCGTCCGCCTCGCTCGTCTTCTCGATGACACCGCTGTCGGAGTAGAACGCCTCGTGGAGCGCGGCGTGGACCTCGCCCATGAGCAGCGCGTACAGCTGTCCGAAGCGCTCCTTCAGCCTCTCCTGGTCGCGGTCTCCATCGCCATTGGCCTCCCGTGATGGCGCTGCAGGGTCGTCGCCGTCGTCGTCCGCGTCGAGAGCCGAGAACCGGTCCCGGATGACCGAGATGACCCGCTTCTTCAGCGTGTCCTTGAACGAGTGGTACACGCCCTGCGTGTTGAGTCGGAAGACCAGCGCCTGCCGCTTGTCGTTCCGCGAGACCTCGGCCTCTTCGGGTCCCCGGAACGCGTCCTCGTACTCTCGCAGCAGCTTGACGACCACGCTTCGGATCTCTCGACGCAGGTCGCCGATGGCCGAGCGTTGCTGGTCGGCTTCTTCCTCGACGTCGCGCGGCGCAACGAGCTCCTCGAGGGACTTGGACGGCGTGTCGATGGCATGTGGAGGCACGAGCACCAGCGGGGCGGCGGCGATATCCACGGCGAGCTCGACGGTCGTGCCCGAGTTGCGAACAGACTCGGACACGGCGGTCGCTTGACCCACGACCAGCGAGTCAAAGTCGCTCAGCACGGCCTGCAGCTTCTTCTTGTCGTCGTTCGACGCCGCGCTCGCCATCTCCTGCTCGATGACGCTGCGGTCAACGGGCAGCAGCGGGTGGGGGCGGCCCTTAACCACTATCTGCGTGGAGCCGGGAGCCAGCAGCTGGCTGAGGTCGAGCTCGAACTCGCAGGTCAGTCCGTCCGTAACCTTCGCCACGCTGCTTTCCAGGTTGACGCGCAAGAGCTTGCAGCGCACGCGCTTCTCGACCGCCAAGAAGTCCTGGAGGCGTCGCACCGACTCCTGTCATGGAGAGGAAGGACACGCGCTGTCAGATCAGCTCGATTAAGGGCCCAGAGAAGCGCGTGCTCGCCTTCAAGTACAGCACTGGGGGCACCGCGACGCCAGAGAAGCGGACGACCCACGTGCCTGAGAGCATGCCCGCCTCTCCTTGCTGGTCGTCGGTGCTGCTGCCCTCATCACGGCGTTCGTACTGCAGCTTCCCTCCCTTCAGCTGAATGTCGACCGTCGCGTTACCGTCCGCGTCGCCGAGACACTTCGGGATCAGTACGGATAGGTCGTACAGGGCGGCGTTGCGCTCGGGCGTGGCGCTCAGTCTGAGGGCGTCGTCGTCGCTCTCGCAGCCCTGAAGAACCCACTCGGGCGGCAAGTTGCGCAGTGCAGGGGAGTGCACATTCAGCAGCCGAGCGCCAACGAGGAAGTCGGTGAGGTCGGCGTCGACACAGACGCCCAGGTCGATCAAGGCGCTCGCCTCGCCGTCGAGGATCTCGACTGTGTGTCGCAGCTGCCCGGAGAGGAGCGCGGCGTCCAGTGCGACGGCAGCGACGCCCACCAGCACGTCCTTGTCGCGAGCTCGAGTCCCACCGGCGTACAGACTCACCACGAGCGTGGCGGTTGCGAGCTCCTGCAGCGCCGCGTGCGAGAGCGCGACAGGTCGAGAGCTCTGCTCGTACTCCAGTGGCGCCGCAATACTGGCGCCGGCCGAGCGGATCGCGACGGGCACGCTCTGCGTCTTGGCGTTCTCGCTGTCGGACGGGAACCAGACGCGCTCCAGCGGTTTCTGTTGGTCGTCCACTACATCCATGGACGCCCACAGCGCTCGTTCCGTGCCGCTACTGTCTGATGGCGCAGCACTGTGGCATGGGCGGATCGTCAGAGTGCCCAGCGTCACCGTGAAGCTGCCGGTCTCGCGGCGCCGCGCGGGTTCCTCCTTCTCGGCCATCCTCAGCGATCAGCAGGCGAGATGAGAAGCTCTTTGGCGGTGCAGATGATGGATAGGAAGAGTGTGCGAGATTGCCGTCACCGCCAGGGGGCGGGCGGCGTCTCTTGGGAGTTGAGCGAGTCAAAGCAAAGTGTCGCTTCACTTTAATCCTATCGTTACCAGAAAGATGCAAAGGGCCTTGTTTTACAGCTCCAGGTGTTGGGCCGCCGGATAAATCAATCCTATAATAAACGCAAGAGAGATTTCTAAACACCTTTTTTTGGCTGCGTAGAATCATTCCATTTTTTTCACTATTGTGCGAGTTTCTGCCAATGATATCGCCATGAAATGCAATTTACTTGTTGTCTCGGACGACAATTTATTCTGTCCGTGACACTAACCATTTCCCGTCACACAAGCAAACATGGCGGTGCCTGCACTTCAACGGTCTGGGACGGCTGGCGCATTCTATCACCAAGTGCGTGCACTCAGGTACGTACACCTCCGCTCTATCCGCTGCGCTTGGGTAAGCTCTAACTGAAGCGTGTAGCGCGAGCAGTCTGCAAAGCGCTGCATCTACCGCCATTTCCTGATGGACGGGGGCAAATGCCTGGTGTCGCTCACTGGGCGTCCGACCAACGCCCTCGTGCGCGTCCAATAAATGTATTTTTGACCAAATGTGCATTTCTCTCCGAGGCTTCACGTCGTCTCCATGCCCAACGGGCGCTTCCAAGTGAGGGCGCGATGGGACTCCTATCCGGCAGTTAGGCTGGGCGACAACAACACCCAGATTGCCTGAGACTCATTCAAGGAGGGATGACATGGCATTTAAAAAAGATAGCTCGATGGGACTCCTGTCCGTAATTCATGTTAGTGCGTTCGGACCCAAGTGTCCAGCGCGGTGGTGACCGACAATACCGGTCAAGCCTTGAAGGTGTCCAAGATCTCCTGCTTCTCCTGCGTGAACGCATCAAACGCCTCCTGCTCGTAGCAGACGATGCCCACGATGCCCGGCCACCTGGTTTTGGCCAAGAACTGCTGGATCGCGCGGAGAGCTACTGGCGCCGCTCCTTCGCACGGAACGCCGTTGTTTCCCGTCGAGATGGACGCAACCGCGAGGCACTGGAGGTCCTCGCGCTGCGCCGCTTCCAAGACGCTAGTGTAGGTGGCTTCGAGGACTTGGTGGCA
>JAADXY010001032.1:0-10518 GCA_023338065.1 Phytopythium montanum
ATTGACAACACTCATTTTCGATCTACCTGCTATCGCGTATGTCACAAATGAAGATAACTTAGCCAAAAGTGTCACTCAGTTTACTTAACCCCTTGCAATTTATTCTGTCCCACTTGTCAATACTGCCGGGGCAGACTGTACTCGTCTCTACGTTGCGGTCGCCGGAAGGAAGGACAAGACACATAACTCGCGAGTCACGAGTCGTGACGTAGCTGGACCAAGGACGCCACGGTGTTCGACAAGACGCTCTTCTCCACGGTCATGCCCGAGGTCGAGGACTTTCTGCGGTCGCCCAAGATCCAGACGGCGCTCGACCTGCTGGACAGGGGCTACGACATGGGGAAAATGACAAAACATGGGGTGTTTGTAAACATGCTGACAAAATCGCCTTATGACGACAAAACATGGCGTGGTTATGATCGAAAGAGACGAAAAGTGGAGATAAACAAAGCACAGGGGAATTCACGCCATAATTTGTCGGAAGTATCAACCTTTATTTTAGGTAACAACTCATCCATGCTCGTCTGCCTTCATAAGGAAGCTCATTCACATTATAGCAAAAGCTCAGGACTAGGCGGTGCTGATACGTAGAAGCTCTGGATGTCGCGCAAGCAGAACTATCTGTCAACTGGCTCACGCTTGGCAGTTTGGTTCATTTTGCTGTACATTCTAAGCCTTGAGAAGTTCTCGAGGCTTAGAAGACGAGAACCGCAAATACGATTTCCTGCAAGATTCTTACGTTGGAGCACAATTGATCGATCTGGGGCGACTCATCAGCCCCACGTACCCTACAAGTACGTGTTGTAAGAAGGAGTCGTCGGTCGTCGCGCGGCCGCGCCGCGAGGTGGACGACTTCGGTGACGGGAGGACGCTCCAAGGCGAGGCCGCGAGGCTGTTGGCGGCGCTGAACGCAACCGGGCTGCCCGCTGCAGCCCAGGCGCGACCAGGACCAGGGCACCAGGAGGCGGCGACCAACGCCAGCGAGGCCGAGGGAACGGTCGAGGACGGGGTGGCTCGTCTGCGAGGGATGCTGGCGAGCATCGAGCAGTCGGCATCGCCCCAAGGAGAGAGGATGGGCGACGCGCAGCCGGATTCGAGTACGAGGACCAGGGCTAGCGTGCGTCGAAGGGAGGAGGAGGACGACGAAAGAGCGGGACGGCTGGCGCCGGGACCCATGGGTGGTCGCCGAGCGGCCGGCGATTGAGGGCACCAGGACGAGTGCCTTCGCGGCTGCTGTCTGGTGCCAGTTCACCTTCTGCTCCGTCTTGTTGAGGCGATCGAGCAAGTGGTGGGCGAACGAGGACGTGGCGGCGAGGCACCGGCCGAGCCGACCAAGAGCGAGAGCGAGTGAGCGGCCAGGAGGCGGCGGCGACCAAGGCTAAGCGGCGACCACCGGGCGGCGAGAGGCGTCCCCGTAGAGGCGCCTGCCGAGGACTAGGTCCGGGGTGCGGAGGACGGGAGCGCCGATAGCCGTTAGGGTCGGCCGAAGGGCTGAGGTTGTTCGTGCGTGTGGTTAGCGAGCTCGGAGAAGGAATAAGGAACGAGGGAGACGTACCGGGTTGCGCCGGGAACTTCCTGTGGCGGCTCCGTTGGCCGCCGCCAACCAACGACGAGGAGGACAACAACCGACACGCGACTGGGCTATACGAAGAAGGGTGACCGGCGAGGAGCCACATCCTTACAGTGTGGCTCATCAGTTTGGTGACGCAGTTGCCTAACTTGACGAACAGCTTGTGCGGAGATAGCTAACTAGCCGCACGGCACCCACGACCTCGACCAGTTTGGCCGCAGTTTAAGCATTCGGCGTTGTCATGGCAAGCCGCCGACCCTCGGCTGACGCTCGCGTAGTGTCTGATCACGCAAGCAGCCCTGGAGCGATCAATGGTGTGACCTCGACGAGACGTGCATTGAACTACGTGTGTTGTGGTGACAAGGGTGCACCTTATGAGCGATGACAGAGTTTCCGGCTGAGGATGCCTACCACCCGAAGCGCCAGCAGTATGTTGCGAATAGTGCGAGTTGGTATGAGTGACCCTCGGGTTTGGCTGGGAGCCAATGTGGTAGATGTAGGCAGCTGCACTATCGCTTCCTTTGTGACCAGGTACCAGCGGACTTAGTCGCCCACGAATTGGTCAGTGACTGGGATCGAAGTGAGACAAGAAGCTCGTGTAGAGTTACCCTGCGAGCGTGAGCGCTGTGGTCTGCCTCGTGACGAACATAAGTTAGTCCACCGCGAACCGCGCGGTTCCGTCTGCCATCCAGTTTACCGGTCTTGGCAGGTGCTCCGCCGACACTCTGGTATTGAAAAAGTCTTCCGCCAAGCCGATTGCACAGTTGATCTCCTGGCTGAACGTGTTGTTTGAGTGAAGCTGGTTGCACCAGTTGACTGCAAACGTGTTGTCGCTCCAGCATTTCACCTACAGCATACGGCCTTCCGCTGCAAAGTTCCATCGTGGACCCATGCCCACAGTGCAAGTGCAATGCACAAATGCTTAAGAACGTTGGTCGAGAAGTCGCCACCGGATATGGAGTGAACGAGGCGCTGCTCCTCGGCGGCGGCGCTGAGCATTTCGACCCATGCCACGCGTTGTCACTACTTTACGTTTCAGCTCCATAATATGTCAGTAATTCACGCCATCATTTTAAATTGTAGTTGCTTCGTTTCACGCCATGTTTTGTCGTGTTAAGGCGATTTTGTCAAAATGTTTACTATCACGCCATGTTTTGTCATTTTCCCCTATAATACGACGTGCACATCCTCGCGGACGCCGCCTCGAGCTCTATCAGCTTCACGCGCTCGGTCGGATTGGAGGTACGACGACCGACCAGAGGAAATGACAGTGTCTTCGTATGGGATCTGATGGGTGTGTGTGGCTTTGGCAGCGCATGCAGCAGTCGGGGGCGCTCATCGCGTCGGTCGAGTCCGCGATCTTCCATCTGGCGAACGACTCCAAGTCGCCGGGCTTCCGCAGCATCTAGGCGCTCATCAAAGAGCACCTGAAGGCGCCCAACGGCTTTGAGAGCAGCGACTCGCACCTGTGAAGGAAGCGGTTGGCTGCGAGGCGAGACCATTCGGCCCTTGAGCTGCGTACAACGCCTGCATACCGAACAGCACAGCAAGGCGTCGTCTCCATTGTGGCACTATATGACTTTGGATCACACAATGCAAGAATGATGAAAGGCCACGACTGTTTTGAGATTGGGTTGTTACGGAGAAGTACTCGCTAGTGCGTTGAAGCAGATTAAAGCACAGCCGGTGGCGTCCCAAGTGTCGGACTCGCCATCGTCTGGGTGTCGATCTGGCTCAGCCACAAGCGGATGCTCCAGAGAACCTCCCGTCGCCTTGGTCCGGGCACTCCCGCGACAGACAACACGTTCGTTGAATGGGCTGCCGCCCGCTCTGAGAAGTCAGAAGATGCTGTTGGTTGACTTTGCGGGGTGGGGAGACCGAAGTCGTTGGATCGAAGTAGATACTGCATGCTGTCTTGTGTCTCGGCGCGAAGCCAACACGACAGACAGCGAGGTGGGCTCGTGCGACCGCCCTCGGCCTCGGCCTCTTGACTCGGTCACAGACAGCACGATGGGATTGTTCAGTGCCGAAGAGATAGGAGTTGCGGTGGGCTGCCTTGAGAGTCGATAGAAGCCGAGACGAGCCGTGGAGCCCGCCGAGTTTGTCGCCAACCACCGACGCGTCAAACGCGATTGTCGACTGGCAGTCACGACCGACGAATGCCGCTACAAACAGCTGCGAGTTGCTTGGTGTCTCGGAGATGCGGCGAGCTGTTTTGGGCATCAGCCGGTCGAGTCGGCCGCGCAGTCGACGTTCGCGGCTTGAAGCGAAGGTGTTGGTGACGTGAGGGCGACTCCGGAGAGACCACAGACGGCGCCAAGTTGATTCGATCGAAACCAAACGCGAGGGGTTGCTGTTGGCTGCCTTTCGGTCTCGGGGTGGAGTGCTAGCGAAGATGCTGGATGCTGCCTTTTGAGTGCGCTGGGAACAGACTTCACAGACAGCGGAGGCTTGCACACGTGGCCTGGTCTTGGTTGACGGGGGGGGGACTACGTGCCGTCTGTAGCAGCACTGACTAGCAATGTTTCAGAGCGCGATGGCGGCATCTTGGTCGAGCTTGAACGCTGTCGGCGAGCTTGGCGATGCGGGAGACTGACCGCTCGGCTCGCGATGCCAGCGGTCGTGGTGGCGTCTATAGCAAGAGGAGCATCGTGCTTGCTGTGGTGGGGAGCTGGACTTGGCTGGGAGGCGGAGAATCCGGAAATGAGCAAGTGGAAGGACCTGCTCCGTTGGATGTGGTGGAGGGTTGAAGTCGTTGGCATGGGTTGAAAGCCCATCACTCACCATTGTTGCACTGGGTTGAAATGAGGAGTGTGTGTTTGCGTGCTCCACATTAGAATACTGTCAATACCGGAAACCGAGCCGCTTAAGTTCCGCTGGTGACGCAGGGCGCGTCACTCCAATTTCGATTATTTATTTTTTGCCTCAGGATATATTTCACCGCAACACAAATTTAGGCCTTATTTCGCGGAAAATAAGTCCAAGCAATACTGTCCATTCCATCTCGCCGCCAACAAGCTGCGACGACCTCGATAAGATGACGCTAGCGACGCCTTCCTCTACGCCGACGGCCGCGGTGCCGCTGGTGGGCAAGAAGATGCTGAACAAGCTGGGCGGCATGGCGAACGAGAGCGCGGCGGCGGAGGTGTCGGCGTTCGCGCGGCGGCAGATGGAGAAGATGGGCTGGTCGGCGGGCAAGGGCCTGGGCAAGCAGGAGCAGGGCCGCGTCTCGCACGTCAAGGTCAAGAAGCGCGAGGAGCTGGCGGGCGTCGGCACCGAGAAGGTGGGCGTCGAGGAGCAGAAGAACCAGTGGTGGTACGGCGTCTACGACTCGCTGGCCGGCAAGATCCAGGTGGCCGCCGACTCGGACGACGACGCCGACGACAGTAGCAGCAGCAAGAAGAAGAAGAAGAGCAAGAAGAGCAAGAAGGACCGCAAGCGCAAGCGCTCGGGCGGCGAGGAAGGCGAGGCGAGTGGCGCTAGCGCCAGTACCGGGAGGTTCCGCGTGCCGACGGACGAGGAGCTGTTCGCGGCCACGGGCGGCAAGCTCTTCGGCCGCCGCGCCTACGGCTCGTGCCACGGGAAGCTCAAGCGCGACGCGCTGCACGTGGCCGACAGACTCGCAGCCAAGGCGAAGGCCAAGGCGAAGGCCAAGGCGAAGGCCGAGGCAGATGCTGAGGCAAATGGCACGAGCGTTGAGAGCGCCGACACGAGCGAGGACGGCGAGGCGGCCAAGAAGAAGGAGAAGAAGGAGAAGAAGGAGAAGAAGGAGAAGAAGGAGAAGAAGAAGATCAGGAAGGAGAAGAAGGACCAGAAGCGCGCCAAGACGAGCGATAGCGACGCATAGACGGTCGTCTCCGGGTGGCAGCCACCGGCATTTTAAATACTATGTATGCACGCGTGTGAAGTGATCAGAACGCTCAGTCCGAGGCCATGCGCCGGCTCGAGGACAGTACACCGACCTTGGTGCCGTCGCTGAGCGCCGCGTCTTGGCGCTTGGCGGCGTCCATGCTCTGCAGCACCAGGTCTCTGTCGGGCAGCAGCAGCAGCAAGACGTGAGTTCCGATACCCGCCTTGTGGTGCGATCGCGAGCCTCGTACCTGAGCTCCGACGCCTCGTACTCCATCCTCGCGAGGTAAAAGTTGCCGCCGTACGTCACCTGCAAACGACCACGGCCAACGTCAGTCAGGCATCCACACGAAACAGACGACCAACAACAGTTGCAGAACGCACAAAGTCGCCGACTTGGACGTAAGCGAGCACGAGCGCCTCCTTCAGCGCGACCGAGGACGCCGTCAGGTCCTGCAGAATGGCCATCTCGGTCGCGACCATGGCCGAGGACTTGGCGGCGCGGGGAGGGCCCGCGGCTCCTCGAACCAGCCGCAGCAGCTCCTCTCGCTCGCGGATGAGCGTCGCGCTCAACTCCCACAGCGTCACGGCGTCCGCCAGCCGCGTGGAGCCCGTCAAGGACGAGTACTTGATGGCCAGGTCCAGCCGCTCCTCGGCCGGCATCTGCAGCTCTCGCCACACGGCCTCGAAGCGTGCGCTGAGCACTGGTGGCATGGGGATCGGGTCCAGCGGCGCGGCAGCCGACTCGTCCCCTCCAGCACCCGCCGCTGTGTTGTTGCTACTGCTGCTGTTGTCCGGGTCGTGGCCGTGCCACAGCTCCATGAGCCGCACCTCGAGCGCCGAGAAGGTCGTGAGCTTGTTGACCATCTCGTTGCGCTGCACGACGGTCGCGGCCTCGCTCTTGACGTTCAGCGCGATGGCTCCGCGCCGGTTGCTCATTCTCGTCGCTCCCTTCTTGGCGGTGCGCCACTTGGACGCGTTCGAGGCGAAGGCAGTCGCGCGCGCCTGCAGATGCGGCGGGATCTTGACCGTGACCTCACTCGGGACGACGGAGCCGCCGACCTGATCGTCGTCGTCGTCCAGGAAGAAGGAGGCCGAGTTGAGCGACGAGCGGAAGGCCAGGTCCACGAGGTACGCCACGTCCAAGTTGCGGTGCAGCGTCGAGCGGAACTCGCGGTACGCGTCGTGCACGTGGTCGTACAGCTGCCGCACCTCGGCCAGCATGGCGGCCTCGCTGCTGGCCGCCGCGAGCACGTGCTGGTGGTAAATGTCGCTCGGAGGCGGCACTGGCCGCTCGGGAGCCACGGCCAGCGACGCCAGCACGAACGACACGGGCTTGCGCTCCAGCGGCACCGAGCGGCGCACGTAGCACTCCCACCCGGTTGAGAGAGTGTTGTTGCCGTCGGTGGTGTCACTGCCGACTCTGATCGAGTCGAACGACGTCTCGAGCGAGAATGCGTCAACGTGGAAGTGTCGGTGCCGCTCAAGCGCGTCCAGGATCTCCTTGGGGATCGGGTACTCGTCCAAGATGCGCTTGGTCGGCGGCAGTGCACCCAGACGCGTCGTCATGATGTACCGCACGCGGTCCGACGGCGGCTCTCGCCTCGGGACGGGAGACGCCGCGTCCTCCACGGCGCTGTCCGGCACCGCTCGTCTCCAGAAGCCGGTCACTTCGTCTTCATCGCTGTTGTTACCCTCGAAACTGCCGTTGTTGTCGCCTTCACCCACAGCTTTGCTCTGCTTTCTCGCTCTCCGATTTGCTTCATCCTCGTCGAGCATCTCGCTCAGTGTGCGAGGATCTCGCGGTGGGAACTGCACACAGAGCAGCGCGGACGAGTCAGACGAGCTCCGAGTGGCTTCGTCCTCCGTCGCGAACAGCGAGTCATCGTCCAGAGCCGAGTGTTCGTTCATGGTGACAGTTCCAGGTCGCTTGCTCCGCCCGGCGGCGTCAGTGGTCTGATCTTTGGAGCCAGGTCCCTTCCGCCGTGGAGACGTTGGCTTGCGAGTCATGGAAGCGATGGCCATGCTCCCTCGTCGCCATTGACGAGCAGCTGACTGGGAGACGCGAATGTCACTGTCAGCGCCGTCAGGTCCCCGCAGAGGCGAAACTCGGACTCTGTTGGCTTGGTCGGTCATTCTCTGGGCAGTCTTCATGGCCAACAACGTCTATGACAAACGCCACAGTGCCCATTAGACACCAACAGAACGCGACGGGCCGGTGATTTACCGAGCAGTGCAGCATACGTTCGCGACGATGCGGTCGAGGTCGACGCCGCGTTTGGCGTCGACCGCTAGTCGGCTTTCCAACAAACCGCGAGCTGCTCGTGGAGACAACACGCCAGCGGCTTCGCGCTCGCGTTGCTGCCGCTTGAGACGTATGAAGATACGCGAGAGTTCCGCCACGACTTGATCGTCCACGTGTGTTGCAAGTTGTCTGTCGACGTGGAGACAACAACAACCGTGAGGTCAGATAGGTGATGACACCTCACCGACATTGGTAAAGACCATCGTACGCGTTCATCTCGTCCGAGAGGGAGGCGTCGTGGGCAACGAAGTCCAGCCAGGGCGACAGCGACGGGATCTACCCCCCCAACCAACGTGTTAGAGGCAAACGATTGAAGACGAGTTTGCTTGACAACCTGCTTGTTCTCACTCGTTCGAGTTCCTGCCGGAGAACTTCATGCTCCTGCGCTCCACGCGCGGCTGGCGCTGACTGAGGCGGTGCAATGCTCATCAAGTCGACGCCATCGAGCTCCAGAGCCATCCCACGGAGCCTACACCGCTCCATTGGTCCGTCCGTTGGAGCCGCCAACAGCTTGATCAGCCCTTCGGAGGGGTTATAACAGCAGCTGTTGAAGTAATCTATCTATGTCGTCTCATGACCTCTCAGGTCGTCTTGTTGGCTTGGTCCTCATCACTCCTTGTGCTGCTTCTTGTCGGCTGAGACTGGAGCATCGGAGCGCGAGCGCCGCAGCAACGCGATCTGGCTCATCAGCTCGCGACGCTCCTTGACGAACAGCATGAGAGCCACCACTGCGAGACACAGCACGCCCACAGCAACGTGGATCGCGTGTCGAGTCCACGACTCGCTCCACCTGAACGCGCTGCCCGCTTCGCTGTCCGAAAGCAGCAGCCGCTTGGAGACGGACGTGACGACGAACGAGCTCGCGAACGCCGCGACGACCAAGCGGTCCGGGAGTGAGGCGCTTAGGAATGTCCACGCACTTGCGTCGCGCTTGGTGCTCGCGTCACCTGGGAACCGCTTGGACAGGAAGTGGAGGCAGTAGGTGATCCGGCACGCCATGTTGACGCAGTTGGCGAGGATGATGCCGACGGTGCCGAGTGCGAGCACCTGCATGAAGGCGAGCGCGCTGAGCGCGTAGACGACGAAGAAGGCACCCATGAGCTTGTTGAGGCGCATGAGCTGCTGCTGGTCGCCGATCGCGTGGACAACCGCTTCACAGACGCCGTTGAGCCCGAGGAAGTGGATGTAGACGCAGTAGACGGCGAGCGCGTCGCCCACGCCCATGCGCGCCTTGTCGATGCCGTAGAGCAGCAGCACGAGCGTCGGCGCGTAGTTGGCGCCAAAGCACGAGAACGCGAGCCCCACGAGGTGCATGAGCTTGAGCAGCAGCAGCAGCAGGTCGCGGCCGTTGGTCGCCTCTTGGCGGTCAGCGGTCGCCGCCGCCAGCTTGCTGAAGATCGTCTTGGTGGCCTCCTCGACCGGCAGGAAGACCATGCGCGGCACGAGCGACCCGAGGTGGAAGACGATGCCGTACACGCCCATGTTCTGGAAGGTGGCGAAGACCGAGAGCACCCACTTGTCGCCCTCCGTCAGCAGGTACTTGACGCCGCTCTGCAGACTCAAGGGCACGAGCAGCGCGAGCAGCTCGCGCTGGAACCAGCTCGCCGTCTCTTCTGGCGGTGAACGTGGCAGCAGCTGGCGCATACTGTCAAGAGCGAACGCGTCGCGGGCGTCAACGTCGCGCATATGCCGCCAGAAGAGCGCGGCGAAGACGAGCAGCAGCGTCAGCGCGTAGCTCAGCTCGGCCAGGCCGTAGGCGAGCAGCCCGAGGTCGAGTGCGAAGATGCACGCGTACTGCACCAGTCCGCGCACGAGGAAGGCCGCGGCCTGCGCCGACACCTGCCACGAAACGAGCACGCTGCAGTGCGCCAGCACGTACATGGGCTCGGCCAGCGCCTCCACCATGGCCGCGGCGCAGTACATGGCCATCACGAGCGGATAGTCGCGCAGGTCGCTCTCCTGGTCGCTGGTGGCGGCGGTCAGTAGTGTGAAGGCGGCGATGGCGCTCGCGATCGCCCAGCTTACTGCTGTGGACAGCCACGCGACGTTGACGAGCGGCCGGACGAGTTCTGGCAGTGACGGCGCTGTCTCGCGGCTAGTGGCACCTTCGTTGGCTCCGCTGGTAGACGGAGAAGCTGCGAGGCTGCGCGCCTGGCGGATGTGGTCGCCGTCGAGCGAGGGCATGCGCAGGAAGGCGAGGCGGAAGCCGTCGCGCAGCAGGAAGACGGACGCGAGCGCCAGCTCGAGCCGCACCGTGACGGCGCCCGTGACGCTCAGCCGCAGCCGCCGCAGCACCAGCGAGTTGAGCGCGAACGTCAGCACGCGCTGCAGGAACAGGTACGACCCGCCGCGCACCGCGCGCGCCAGCACGCTCGCAGAGGAGGCATGCACCGCAGCGGGCGTCGTCATGGTGATCCAAAGTGGCGTGGCGTGTCAGCCCCTCCTGAAAACCAGTGGAACTGGCAAATAGCGTAGTCAGTATGACAATATGAAGGGATGCGAACCTATGGAAAGATATCTAAGTGAACCTTGAAACGATTCTGTGTACTGGGTCGGCCGTGTAAGAGCTCGGTCGATGAAGAGCGAGTCGCCCAGGAAGTTGGTGACGTTGCCTCCCTTGACACTGGCGAGCCAATTGTGCAGCCGTCATCCTTGCGGCGCGAACTCTCTCTGTTAAACGGCGATTTTCGGGCGACTATGATGAGAGTACCGTAAAATACGGAAAGATGCACCCACTTCACCAGACCGTCTAAATATAAACCACGAGCTGTCATTGATCAAAACAAAAGCAAAG
>JAADXY010001033.1:0-10515 GCA_023338065.1 Phytopythium montanum
AACGCTGTTCGTGACGCCGTCCCAAGCAGCGGAAGACGCTGATCTGATGCTGGAAGCGCTTGCGGCGGATACGGTCGCCGACCCTGCTGCCTCCGGATCGCTGGCACTGAAGGAGTGGTCGACGCTTCTGGCGCTGCGGACTGACCAGCAAGACTCGGTCACCCTCGCCAATGTGTTGAAGGAAGCGCAATCACACCTGCTCTCCGTGGAGTTCACAAGCGGAACAAACGACGACTGCTATGCTGCTGCGACGCTGGCGCCGTTCGCGCTGCGTCGAGTGCTGCGGTCGATCGCGACTTGCGACGGCTCAGGCAACGAGCTCATGACGGAGTCACGGCTGCTGCTCGCGGTTGACAAGATCGCGGAGCGCGCCAAGGTCCACGACTCGATGCGCAGCATGTCGACGCTGCTGTCTCGATTCCTCGGGTCAATCGTGAAGAGCGAGCTGTACACCAGCATCTCTGCCCAGATGCGCCAGGACACCAAGGTCGTGGCGAGCCTGCTCGCCGAGGACCGCGTCGCCGTGATCCCGCTGTACCTCGTTGCGAACTTCGCCGAGTACTCCCGCCTTCAGGCTGAGATCCTGGGGGAGGCGACGCGGAGTCCGCATAAGAAGGCAGAGCTCGACCGTTTGTGGACGTCCATCGTTGACAGCCAGAACCGCTTGGAGCTGCTGGACGGGATCGAGTGGCTGCGCTTCATTGAGCTGGAGCAGTACCACCGCGTGGACAGCGACGTAGCAAGCGGGAAGCAGCACAGGAGCTCGATGGGCGGTCAGGACCTGTCGACCTTGTCAGTGCTGCAGCAGTCGTACGCCATCCACAAGTACCACTTCGACCGCACGGAGGTCGAGAACGAAATCATCGTGCTGGTGCACCCATTCCTCGACGCCTGCGACGTCTTCCTGCGCTCGTTCATGACCCATCGCGCCGCGTCTGTCGCTGAATCGACCGTCGCTGCCGTTAAGACGATGCTCCGCGACCGGTTCGAGCTCTCGCTGCAGCTTCGCGGCGCCTCGTTGGACTGGATGCGCTTCCTGATCCACTGGCAGTGGGTCCGAAAGGCGCTGATCCGCCTGGACGTCGAGCTCAAGGCGCACAACCTGGAAGCGATGCCCTGGAAGACCGAGTGGCACTCGGTTGCGGACATGACGGAGCGCGTCACTGACAGTGTTACTGCTGCGATCGGAGGTACGCTCGGCAAGAGCGTTCTGTGGAAGAACGGGGGCCACGCGCTGCTCCCACGGAGTGGAGAGCTGTGGCAGGCACATGCGCTGCTGGAGCGGCTTTCCAAGACGTATATGCAGGCGAGCCAAGTGTTTGCGGGCGTACCGACGGCGGGGATCGGAGGAGGCAGCGACGGCGGACAGGTGGACGTGCTGGCGCTGCTGTTCGGCGGCGTCGCGTCGATGGAGGCGGCGATGAAAAGCGGCAAGCTCGACATCTCGTCGCTGTTCTTCGTGAGTGCGGACGCGAGGAAGGAGGTCCTGCAGGCGCTGTGCGCGTTCTCATACCTGACGCAGGAGCAGCTGAAAGCCCAGAGTTCCCCGGCGGGGAAGAAGAACCCACGCACGATTGCAGAGGAGCTGTACAAGCTCCCGGACGTTCTACTGAGCAAGCTGCGGGACGAGCAGGAGAAGACGACCGCGCTCATCTCGAAGCAGACGCTGTACCTGAGCGAGATCGAGGACAACGGGCAGAGCTTCGTCGAATTCCTGAGCGAAGAAGACAGCCGCATCGGCAAGGACGCGCCGATCTTGCTGTTCGACTTGAAGGAGAGTGCCCAGCTCGTAGAGCAGCTCGTCGACTTCCAGCTGAGTCCGCTGGCGGAGCACTTACTGGCCCGGCAAGAAGTCGCCGCCATCGGGCAGCTACTGCGCCTGCTGAACATGTACGACCTCCGCAAGAGTGTTCTCCCGGAGACCGCCTTCGTCCAAGAGGTCGCGAAAGTGCTGTCATCGCTGGAGACGCTGGTCGCTGGCCACCTTGGCGTCGGCCTTCGCGACCCGTCGAGCTACTACGCGTATCAGGACTTGGTGTGGATCGGACACCGCTTCATCGGCGGTGGTGACGGGTCCGACGTGGACGTGGCGGAGGAGCTGAAGCGCTTCATGGGACTGGTCAAGACGCACGTGAATGGCGTGCTCTTCGGCTTTCACAGGTTCTTGCGGACCAACAGCTTCAACAGCATCGACGTGGTCGCGATGGAGATCTTCGACACTCAGCGCAAGCTCCGGAAGTCGTCCAACCAGCGCCGCAAGACGCAGACGAAGGACGAGGAGGAGCACGGGTACGTCTCAAGCGGGTACCCTCGGCTGTTCCAGGCGGTGGAGACCGCCGTCATCATGAAGTGCATCGCCGAGGTGGACCTGGAGGACTCCATGTGCGCGACCGTCGAGACGCAGGTGCGCTCCGTCCGCCTGGACAAGCTCAAGCAGAGCTTCGCTGTTAAGGCTGGCGACGACGCCAAGCACGTCAGCGCCGCCACGGAAGTGTACCTGAAGCAGCTTTTTGTCGCGTCCGTCATCCCGTTCGCGTCGACGTTCGATCAGGCCACATGGACGAGCATCAAGGCGGTGCTGTTGCTGATTGCTGACGGCTCGTTGGACAAGCCAGCGAAGTACCAGCTGCTGTCGTCTCTCAAGACTTCTAGTGACGCAGCATTTGCCGACTCGATTGACGAGTTCGTCGCGCCGCTGCTTGCGATCTTCGCTGGAGAAACCGCGTCAGCTCAGCCCAACGGGGGCGTTCCCACCGTGTATGGCGACGCGCTGCTGCTGCTAGGCCTCTGGCGCTTCGCGCTGCTGCTACCGCAGTCTCCAGTGGACCCGGCGACGAAGCCGTTGGTCAAGAAGGAGATTCTGTACAACCGCTTAGCCGTGCTGACGATGGAGGACGCGGTCGACGTCGCGATCGAGCGAGTCAACCCCCTCCCTCTTCGGTCGCCAAACTGGCGAGCCGACCGCGCACTCGAGCTGTCGAGCACCTCCCAGGAGATCGCCGAGGTGTCCGCGACCGCCATTCAGCGGTTCCATTTGCCAGGCAGCGCGAACCAGCACGATTTGTCGAGGGAGGCGAGCAGGAAGGTGCAGCCAGTACCGATGGCGGCGTACGGCGAGCTCTTCCGCGATCTTCGCCGGTTCCAGAGCACCATCATGCCGAGCACCAAGACGCTGGCGCTGCTGAGCGCCAGTCGCTCGCTGGGCAAAAGCGCGTCGAAGACCCGCGACCTGTTGCGCGAGCTCAACTTGTTCCAGCAGGCGTCGGACAACTTCACGGCCCAGGTGACTCAACGGTACGAGAACTCATTCCGCGACGTGGTCGAGCCGGTCGTGGCCGCCATCTTCGCGGTCAAGGAGGGCGTCGCCATGATAACATGGGCTCTCTTCCGCGACCTGCAGAACCGGACCGTCCCAGAGTCGCACAAGCGCGACCTCGCGCTGTCGCTCGTCCAGTTCCCGTCAGCTCCGGCGCCGTTGCAGCAGCTCGCTCTGCATGGACCGGTGACTGCGTGGCGCGACATCCAGCTGATGTTGAGCACGATCGGATCGACCGCTTCGTCGGTCGTGTTTGGAGGGGTTCGCTACCGGCGAAAGGGCGAGATCGCTCTGCTCAACGTGGCGCTGGCTCGCCTCGAGCTCATGTTCCAGGCCGAGCTGGGGGAGTCGACGACGGTGTTGGCGACCGCGCGTTCTTCCTCGTCGATGGAGAACGCGTTCGTGTGCGCCAAGGCGCTGTTCGACCTGTTCCTGAGCAAGTGGCAGGAGCAGCAGGAGAAGGAGGAGCAGCGCCGCAAGGAGGAGGACGAGATGTTCAAGTACAAGGTGCGCAACGTCGAGTTCGAGACAGAGGAGCAGCTCGAGGAGCAGGAGTTCCGCCAGCAGTTTCCGGACTACCACACGCGCGACTTCAGTGCGTTCCTGGCGGGCGACCCGGCGGCCGGAGGAGCAGGCTCAGACAGCGCTACTATCGCCAGCGGCGAC
Organism: Phytopythium montanum; assembly: GCA_023338065.1. Lineage (NCBI taxonomy): Eukaryota > Oomycota > Peronosporomycetes > Pythiales > Pythiaceae > Phytopythium > Phytopythium montanum. The sequence goes on from JAADXY010001033.1 coordinate 3,983, forward strand.
GTAATGATCTCGGACAAGATGATGCAGCGCCTGTGTCTGGCGCACGTCAAGCTGTTCGCCGCGGGAGCCAACTCGAAGGTCCAGGTGTCGCGCGCGGAGATCGTCCGTGCGTTTGCCAAGGCCTTCTCCCTCGCGAGCACCATGCACACGACGATCAACACGCTGGCAAGTCCAGAGGTCGAGCGCGCGGTGGTCTCGTCCGGCATGCTGGCCGCGTCGGTCGTGCAGTCCCGCATCGGCTACAAGAGCGCCGAGTCGGCCGCGCCTCCGTCGATCCAGTCGCTCAACAGCGACTACGTGAGCAGCATCGACTTCCACCGCGACCCGTTCGTCAAGGAGGCCGTGCTGGTGAACGCGCCGCTGCAGCGCCTGATGGCCAAGCTGCAGGCGCTGCTAACGCGCTGGCCAGACCACGCCATCCTGCAGCAGCTCGTGCTCATCTCGGACCGCATCCGCAACTTTGAGATCAGCTCGCCGCTCGCGCGCACGCTCACCGGAGTGGAGCTTCTGCTGCGCAAGGCGCAGGAGTGGGAGGCGTACGCGCCGCGCGTGTACTCAATCGCGGCCGAGCTCGGCGCGCTGTCGGCGCTTGTCACGCGCTGGCGCAAGCTCGAGCTGTACTCGTGGCCGCACCTGCTGCGCGTCAAGGAGCGGCAGCACCAGGCGACGGCGCACAAGTCATGGTTGAGCCTGTACGCGCTCTTGACCGGCGAGTTTGAGCACGCCGTGGATTCGAACGTTGGTGTGTCGACAGGTAGCGGGCGTCAGCAACTGCTCCTCAAGCACAGCGACGCTGTTCCCGCGGACTTGCTGTGGCTGCAGCTCAACGACTTGTCCGGATGGCTCTTTAGCGTCGGGAGCAGTGAAGACGGGAGCAGCGTCGAGACGCGCGAGCAGTGGCTCAAGCAGCTCTTCGGGACGCTCGACGAGTACCTGCGCGGCTGCCAGCTGGGCCAGTACGAGACGCGACTGCTTATCCTGTACTCGTTCAGCGCGCAGTTCTTCATGGAGTTCTGGCACGCGCCACGCGCCGCGTCGAGCTGCTCGCAGTCGCGGTATGCACTGGCCACCATGCTGTTCCACCTGTACCGCTACTACGCGCAGCACCTGGGCTTCCTCGGGCGCCAGTGGACCGGGCTCAAGGCGCCAATCCAGCGCAAGCTGCTCGAGTTCGTCAAAATCGCGCGCTGGGACGAGCAGACGTACTACTCGCTGGCCGAGTCGGCCGAGAAGTCGCACCGCAAGCTCATGAAGTTCGTGCGCAACTACGACGCTGTGCTTACCGTGTCGATGCAGACGGTCATCGACGCGTCCACGGACGGCAGCATCAGCAAGGACGGCGGCTTCGCTGGCATCCACGCCACGCGGAACGAGCTCTCGGGCCTGAACGACGCAATCGTTGCTGTCTATGAAGTCCCGAAGGTCGACGAGAAGGCAGGAGACGAGGGTGAGCAGCCTCAAGGCGAGGAGAGCGACACGAAGCTGTCCAAGAAAAAGCAGAAGGCTGTGGAGGAGCAAGAAGCGCCTCGGAACGACGAGCCCATCGTACTCGTCCGAGCGGCCACGATCTCACAACCAGAAGAACAGGTAGTGTTGGCCGACGAGTCGCTCGTGAGGCGCTCGCAGTACCTCGCGAAGCTCCCGACGCTCTCCAAGCGCATCGCCAAGTTCACTCGCTCGCGGATCGTGTCGGTTCGCCAAGTGGAGCTGCGTCAGGAGCCGCGCCAGGTGTGCGAAGATCTGTGCGAGTCGGTCTTCTACCGCATGGACATGCTACAAAAGGCCAAGAAGCTGCCCAAGGGGGCCAAGAAGAAGGCGCTGATCGACCTGCTGGCCGAGATGAAGGACCAGGGCATGGCGTACCACCGCATGCACCTGCCGCCGCAGCTCCAGCAGATGGAGCGCCTCTTTGAGCTGGACGTCCCCGATATCGAGAACTGCATACAGCTGGACCAGCTCGAGCGTCTAGTTCCTGGAGCGACTGCCAGCTCTTCAACGAAGAAAAGCAAGCCGCGCAAGGGCAAAACGACGCAGCACACGGTCGAGATCGACCAGGAGCTGCCGAAGGACTCGTTGCAGTGGCTCTGGGAGCGCGCCGACGGCTATTACTACCGGTTCCTGGGCCAGCTGAGTGCTCTGCGCTTCAGCGCCGTCACTAGCTTCTCGCACGACCTGTCGACCAGCGAAGTGGACCGCATGAGCGGATACGCGGAGAACATGCTGTTCACGATGCTGCAGCAGCGTCAGGTGCTCCACGCGTCCTCGCTCCACCACGAGCAGTTAGTGGACGCGTTGAACACGCTGGAACGGCTCAAGTCGTTCAACAAGAGCTATCCTGCTGCGGAGCAGAAGGTCGATCTGAAGCGCGCGCGTGACTGGCAAACGCACCAGGTGGCGGGCGTGACGGCGCTGCATGGACCGCTCCGGGAGCTCGAGGCGGTGGTGTGGAGCGTGCTCCAGTCGAGCTCGAGCGACCAGGCTACAGCCGAGACACGCGCACGGGTCCAGACCCAGCTGCGCGCCATGTTCGAGACCTACGAGAGCGTCTCGACGTCGCTGACAGCCAACTCGGCCGGTCTTCGCCGCTCGCTCGGCGCGCCAGGCGTCCCCGCGCGCAGTGCGCAGCCCTTGGGCGACGCGGTCGATGGCGTCAGCGCCGGGGACGCGTCGCTGATGGCGTTCGCGCAAAAGTCCAGACGCGTCTACGGCGTTTCGCCGGGCGTCGCTGCCGAGATGCCGGCGAGACTAGCGGCTCTGTCGCCTCTGGCAGGCCAAGATGTTCTCGCTGCCAACTCAGAGCGCTTCATCAAGATGCGCGCGCTGCTCGAGTCTGCGGCTGCCGAGTTCGCCGCTGTCGGGTCGTCGAGCAGCTGCTTCGACGCCATCTTGTCAACTTGTGATGACATCGTGGCGACGGATGGCGTGCTGGCAAAACAGTGTCAACAGCAGTCGACGGTGAGCGAGACAGCCGTGTTTGACGATGCTGAAGCTGCTGGCGCTGCGATGGAGGAGTTCGTTGGGAGCTACGACAAGCTGGTGGAGACGGTGCTCTTGTCGGTCCAGGACTTGACGAAGGCGTCGCAGCGAGAGAAGACCGACACTCACATGAAGACGGAGGACAGCGAGGAGCCGTCTCGAGAGCCCCAGCGACCGCTCCGTGAGCAGCTGAGCGAGCTGAACGCGGCCATGAAGCAGGCGCGACTGAACCAGGTAGCGTCTCATCTAGCGGCCGTGCTGGACGTGCTGGCGCTCCAGTACTCGCAGCTTGTGGAGACTGGCGGCGATCACTGGCGCCGCGCGTTCGCGGACTCGTTGGCGATGCTCGAGGCGTTCGAGAGCAGTCTTGCGGATGTGCGCGGCATCAGTCGGCAGCTGCTGGTGGACTACCTGGTGGCCCACAAGAGCGTGACGAAGCTCGACTACGTGCTGGTCCGCGTGTTTCGCAACCTGTTCCAGCACGGCTTCTGCCGCTCGGACGACGAGAAGGACGCCGAGGGCGGCGGCGACGGCAAGACGCAGTTCACGGACGACGTGGACGGCACGGGCATGGGCGAGGGCGAGGGCAAGAAGGACGTGAGCCACGAGATCGAGGACGAGGAGCAGCTGCTGGGTCTACAGGGCGAGGAGCAGCAAGAGCCGCCGGACAAGAGCGACGAGAAGCCCGAGGACACTGGTCTCGAGATGCAGAACGACTTTGAGGGCACAATGGAGGACGTGCCGGACGACGAGCGGGAGGACGACGACAAGGACGAGGAGGACGAGGAGGAGCTGGACCGCGAGATGGGCGAGTTCAACCAGGACGACGAGAACGTCGTGGACGAGAAGATGTGGGGCGAGGACTCTGACGACGACGAGGACAAGATCGACAAGGAGAAGGAGAAGTTCGAGGAGGAGTCCAAGCTTGAGGGTAGCGAGGCGATCGAGGATGAGATCCGCGGCAAGGACGGCGACGACGAGGACGACAAGAAGGACGACAAGAAAAAGGAGGAGGAGGCCGACAAGGCGCCGCCGAGCCATCCCGAACCGGCCAAGGACGACGCGGGTGGCGATGCGGACGATGAAGAGGGCGACGACGGGGATGAGAAGGAGGACGACGTGAACGACGACTTTGAGGACAAGTACGAGGAAAACCACGAGATCGACCCGCAGAGTCGCGAGGACGGCCAGGAGGAGGAGGAACACGCCGAGGACGAGAGCGGCGAGCTGCCCGACGACATGCAGCTGGATGCGGAGGACGCGGGCGATGGAGAGGACGCCGGGTCGGATGTTGACATGGACGACGAGGCGGATGAGGACAAGGGCGAGGAGCACGCGGATGGCGAGGAGGAGGCCAAGGGCGAGCTCGAGCGCGAGGACGACGAGCCGGAGGACAAGGAGGAGGAGGAGCCGCTGGACAGCGCCGTGCCACTGGGCGGTGGCGGGCTGGAGGACGAGCCCGAGGCGGCCGAAGAGGACGCGGAGGAGAGCGCTGAGCAGGCGCCCGAGGAGGACGCGAGCAATGAGAAGAGCGCGCCGTCGAGCGCCGTGGCTGGGACGCAGGCCAAGGACGGCATGGACGAGCTGGAGCCGGACGAGGCGGATGAGCAGGCGGACGAGGCGATGGACGAGGCGAGGGACGAGAGCTCGCGCGACCAGGACGAGAGCAGTAGCAGCAGAGCGCAGCAGCAGAGCCGCGACAACGCTGATGAGCGGCAGGACTGGCGCAGGCAGTCGGATGTTGCGCCGGCGAACGGCGAGGACCAGCAGCCGAGGCAGCAGGAGAGGCGGCGTGAGCGCAACGAGCCCAACCCGTACAGGAACACGGTAAACGCGCAGGAGCACTGGCGGAAGCGCGTCGAGATGGTTGAGAAGGAGGAGGACGAGAAGGAGAAGACGGAGTCCAAGGACAAGGGAGGAGACGACAAGGCGGATATGACTGCGGCCGAGTACGTGGACGATAAGGACGAGGACATGGACGATGTGGAGCACGCGCTGGCGCCGGCGGACGAGAAGCAGATGATGAACCAGGCGACTAGCGACGAGAAGGATGAGGAGGAGAAGGGGGAAGACTCGAGTGAGGAAGACGACGACGTCACTGGCGTCTCGGCGATGGAGGTGGACGAGAAAGAGAAGCAGCAGCCAGAAGGCGAGCAGAGCCGGCCGGCGGCCGACCAGGAGCGCGAGGAGCGCGTCAAGCGCGAGCAGAAGGCGAGTGCCCCGCACATGGACGTGCTGGATCCTGAATTGGAGACTCCAGGTGTCCAGGACGAGTCGATGGACGCCAAGACGGAGTTTGACGAGGAGGAGGAGGAGGTGAAGGAGCTGCCGACGCGGCTCAACGAGCTGGAGCTGACGAGCAAGCCGACGAAGCTAGATGATGAGGAGGAGGACGAGAGCGGCGCTCATGACGCGCAGCTGCTGTCTCCAGACGAGGTGTCGGGCTTGCGCGACGAGCTGGACCTGTTCATCGCCGAGTGGTCGCAGGCCGGCGGCGAGGCACAGCGCGGGGCCGAGCTGTGGGCCAAGTACTGCGCGCTGACGTCCGGCGCGGCCCAACGGCTGTGCGAGCAGCTGCGGCTGGTGCTCGAGCCGACGCTGCGCGCCAAGCTGGAGGGCGACTTCCGCACGGGCAAGCGCGTCAACATGCGCAAGGTGATCCCGTACATCGCGAGCGAGTTCCGGAAGGACAAGATTTGGCTGCGGCGCTCGCGGCCTTCCAAGCGGCAGTACCAGGTGCTCGTGGCCATCGACGACTCGGAGTCCATGGCCGACAACCACGCGGGTCGCCTGGCGCTCGAGGCGCTGGCCACGCTTGTTCGAGCGTTGACGCAGCTCGAGGTAGGCGAGCTGGCCGTGGCCAAGTTCGGCGAGCGACTCGAGCTGCTGCACGCCTTCGACGCGCCGTTCACGGACGACGCCGGCGGCCGAGTCATGGCGCAGTTCGGCTTCCAGCAGAGCAAGACGCACATGGTGCAGACGCTGGACGCGCTGCTGCAGGTGCTCGAGACCGCCAAGCTCACGTCTGGCGCGTCGTCAGCCAGCGACGTCGACTTCACGCAGATCGTCTTCCTCGTCTCGGACGGCCGCTTCGACGCCGATGGCCGCGTGCGCATCCGCAAGCTGGTCGAGACGGCGCTGGAGCGGCAGCAGCTCATCGTGCTGCTTATCGTGGACCAGGCGGCCGGCAAGAACGCGGAGACCGGCAAGGGAGGAGGAGGCACGTCCATCCTGGACACCAAGAGCGTGGCCTTTGCGGGCGGCAAGGTCGAGCTCACGCCGTACCTCGAGAACTACCCGTTCCCGTACTACGCGCTGCTGCCGGCGTCCGCCTTGCTGCCCGAGATCCTGGCCGACTCGCTGCGCCAGTGGTTCGAGATGCTCCAGATGAAGCGCTGACCGACCGGGTGCGTCCTGTATGACCTGTATGGTTTACGACAATAGATAGAGATACATGTACATGCTGCGTGATGTGTGACTTCATGGCCTGGCATGCTCTGCTCCCTCATGGACCAGACTGGTTGACGCTAACCGCGTGTTCGCAGTGATCCAAGAAG
>JAADXY010001034.1:0-10487 GCA_023338065.1 Phytopythium montanum
AGCGACTCGGTCGCCCCACCGGCAGCACGATCTTCTCGCCGTCTGTCGTAGGTCCGCGAGGGAAACGCCGCCACTCTCCTGCTGGCCACAGCCTCCTGTCCGCCATTCGCGTCGGGGTCGAGCAGAGGCGGTCGCTTGTCCCCTCGGTCGCGGGGCATGCCTTGCGCGAGTTTGGTCGAGATGACTGCGGTGGTCTTCGGTGAGTTCGCCCTCCAGATAGATTAGGGTAGGGAACAGTGTAATTATTTTGTCTGAATCGAAAATTTGCAATGCGTTGTATCCAGTTTGAGTGTTTTACAAAAAGGAATACTGATACTGACCAGTTTTCCCGAATATAGTAAACTCAACCGACTTGGCAATCCGTCGTATTTTAAATTAAAATGTAAATTATTCAGTAAACTAAAGCTCGTTTGTGGTGGTATTGTTGAAAGACCGCAGCAAAAATGACAGCACCAACCGCGTTCGGACGGATGGTCGAACCGCGACGTCTCTCTCGAAACTCGATTCAGTTCCATCAACGGTCTGCCTGCCTTGCTAGCGTGACTCGCCATATCTGCACGCGAGACACGAGCGCATGTTGTGGTCGCCGGTTCAAGGCGAGCGTTAGAACCAAGGGCGACTTCAACATCCTCAACGAAATGAGCTGCGCATGAAGTGCGTCAGACTTCTCACCACATGCTTGAAGCCATCGTGAGCCGCGTTATCCGTCGCCAAGCTGTAAACAGCTAAACCGTCAGTTCAATAAACCGGGATGATACCCCAACCGCCGCTTGTTTATTCCTGGTTGCCGGTTGTCGTGACGATTGGCTGGCCAATTCTGGAGAACTCATCGCTCATGGGACGACTCAACCACTCGCCACTGCGCTGGAGCAAGATGCGGGTTGACGTGGGCTCCAAGATTAGCCTGCGCCTGCCTTTTGGCCTTTTGGTGCTCCGTCCGAATGGTGCGACGAATCGATTCAATCCAAGAGGGTAGCTATTTTCGAGCGGCCTCCAAGCCCAAGACGATTCAAGGTCTCAAGGAGGTCAGGCAGCGCACGGAGCACCCAAAAACGGCCTGGGACACTCGCCAACGGGCCGTTGCAGTATACCGGGAGTGATGTAAGCAGCAAGCAGCAGTGAAGAGGCGTCGGCCGAACTTTGGGATTCCTCGCCGCATTTTCAGCTGACAAAGGCTAGCGAGAAACCGAACGCGCAGCCACAAAGCGAGCCGCAGTTTGCAACCTGCCGCCGCGCCGCCAGCTCGAGTCAACGGACTCGTTCACATCCACCAGCACTCCAAAGGCCCCGACCAACGACCTTGCGTCGCTGTGTGATGCGCCTCCTCGTCGCGCAGGTCTCCGGGAACGTCTCCTTCGGCGGCTTTGCTAGTACGGACCCGACGCGCTCGACCGTGGACCTCCGGCCGTGGATACCGTCCGAGCACCGACTCCCCCGCGGCCCACTGCCAAACCAGCGGCTTCCAGTCAACTACTACAGCCGCCTGCATGAGCAGCAGCTGCCGCTCCGGTATCGACAGGATCTCCAGTCGTCGACGCCGTTCCCCGTGCTCTTCCGTCTGTACCAGCACCAGAACCCGAGAGGCGACGCAACCGCAACCCCGCCTCGACGCGTCCGCCTCCCGGGCATCGCGTCGTTGATCGACCGGAACCGTTTACACGACCGGACTGTGGCGTCTCGGACGGCGTCCAACCCTCCGCCACTGCTCTCGGGACTCCATCTCGCAGTGTCAACTGCCGCCCAGCCGTTCGAGACAGCCAACTGCAGAACGACGTATACCCATGACGTCTTGAAGACGGCAAGCGTTGGGATGAAGCGACCGCGACAAGAGGAGCGATCGACAGGCAACAAGAAGCCACGGTCCGCTTCCCTGGTCAGTGCCGACGGCTTTAGCAGCGACACGAGCCAAGGACATGCTGCGAGAGCCTCCATGACCACCTCTACACCGGCCGGGAAGCAGTCGCGGTACCTGCGCGAGATGGACCGGCGCAACATCCTCGAGCGGCTCGCGCACGGCGAGAAGCAGGCGGACCTGGCCAAGGAGTTCAGCGTGAGCCGCGCAGCCATCTGCAACCTGAACAAGCACCGCGACGCCGTGCTCTCGCGCCAGAACGAGCACCCGCTGGCTAAACACCCCAAGCGCCGAGGCTACAAGAAGGTCAAAACCGTCGCCGCGCAAGCTCTGCCACGGCTAGGAGCGGAGTGATTGTGCGAGTGGTTATACGTTAGGAGCAGTAGCATAGCGAGAGGACGAGTGCGAATGGAGAGAACAAGCGAGCCACAAGACCACCAAAGGAGCAGCGCCGTGTCAACGTGGATTCACTCACGGCCGCTTAGCTCCACGAGTCGCGAAGCAGCAGCTTTCGGCTTCTACTGCTCTGTGTGTCAGCCGCCAACAGCTCCTTGATCCTTCCTCCCTCAATGGCTCAATGGACCGAGCGAGGCGCTCCACCGTCTACGCTTTCCGGCCCTCGGGCACCTGCATGCGCACGCGCACGGCGTGCTCGGCCATCATCTGGATGACAGCGGCCTTGTTGGCGTGGAACTCGCCGCGCATCTTGTCAATGTCGCGGCTCGTGTCCTCGTCCAGGATCGACGGGTCATCCCCCATGAGCTGTTAAACGACAACAACACAGCGTCAACACCTCTCCATGGAGCCCCCTACAAGCCTAGAATCGCGTCCCCCTACGTCCGTGTTGGCGTTCATCTGGAACGCGTGCTCCTGCTGCTTACGGAAGGCGTTGATCTCGGCCTCGGCCTCGATCTTAGCCTGCTTGAGCCGCTCGCCGCGCTCTTATCACATCACCAACATACAGTCGTTCAAGGTGGTTTAGCGCGGTCACTAGGCGCCCCCCCCCACGGCTCCAGATGACGCAAACGCACCCTGCCGCGCCTCGCTGATGATCTTGGACGCCTTGGTCTCGGCCGCCATCAGCTCCTTGATGCTCTGGTTCGCCGCCATCGTCGTCCCGGAACTCGTTCTTCTCGGCTCTGATCGGGATAGATGGAAGTGCTGCAGACCTGGGAGATCTTTCGTTTCTGTGTGAAAGGCACGAAGAGGAGCGACATCAGTCTCCCGATTGGACAAAAGTCGCTTGAAAGAATGAATACCATTGGTGAAAAGCAAATGGCTTCTGATTAAATGTGTTTTATCCAATGAAACATCTAGTGTGGCCAAACTAGCTGTGCATTGGACAAAATACCATCCTTTATGCTGTATTATACAGCTTCAACGCGTTCTACCTGCTCTCTTCGCACCTCTCCGCCATCCTACCGGATGGGCACGGCCTCGGCCAGCTTGTTCCGGTCTGCGCTCGCGTTGTACCACGTGCACGCCTGTGGGTGGCTGACCGTGTTGCTGAGCGCGTCGAGGCGCCAGCGGATGAGCAGGATGTTGAAGGAGCGCAGCAGCGACCGCGGGAGCACGCGCGCGACCAGCAGCAGCAGCACGGCCGGCGCCTGGTAGACGTTCTTGCCGTAGTAGAGGAAACCCGAGAGTAGCACGGCCTCGACGCTCGAGCACCGTTTGTTGCGGTGCGTCACGTACGCAAAGTCGTCGCAGTCGCGGAACAGGCGCGTCAACTTGTTGCCGAGGCAGTGGCGCTCGAAGCTCGTCAGCTCGTCTTTAGACTCGTGTTTGGTATCGGAAGAAGACCCTAGGTCCGTCGTGTCCGCCACTACCTTGTGCCCCGCTGCAGTCGTCGATTCATCCCCTTCAGGCTCTGTCGACTGTGTGAGGGCACTAAGACTGTCGTAGACAGCATAGCGGCTCTTGGCCGAGCCTTTGCCCAGTTGGAGTCGGTCACGCAGTCTCAAGACAAAGTCGACCGCGAACGGGATGAAGCCGAGCGCGAGCGCGATGACGACGGCGACGACGACAATATTGACGGAGAAGACGATGCACGAGTCGCTCAGGTTGCAGTACTTGGCTCCGCGCGGCGACGTCTTGCGCAGCAGCTCGCCGTTCTTCTCCATGATGCTCGAGATGGACGTGACGCGGTACTGGTACAGCACAACGCCCGCGACGGTCGTCGCCACGACCTGCACGACCTCCCACGTGAGCCGGAAGTGCCTGTCGAGCCGCTGCTCGCCTGTTCTCGCCTTGAGCATGTTGACGAACGAGTACGAGAAGGCGAAGAGGCACAGCGTCAAGTTGCCGATGCTCTCGATCGTCAGCGTGCCCATCGTGAGCCCGAGGTAGTACAGGTCCGAGTTGTAGATGAGGTGGTACGTGATCTGCGCCAGGTACGCGAGCTGCATGTTGCCGTTTTGGCACCGGTAGGCCCAGATCTGCGTCAGCAGCACCGAGCGCCTGTGCGACATGGTCTGGTACAGACTCACCCAGCCCATGGCGAGGATCTGCATCACTACAACGCCAGGGAGTACGCTCAGGTCCACCTTGTCTGCGTACCGCAGTCGGAATGAGTTGACGGCGATTGGCAGTCGCTCGGGGGTCAACGGGTTAATGAACGTCACAAACTCCCATAGCGAGTTGTAGTAGTTGTGGATGCACACGTCGGCCGTCGAGCACACGGGCAGGTCGTCCGGCATCTGGATCATCAGGCCGTAGTTGAGCCAGTGACTGTCCACTTGGCAGCCGTCCTCGATGTAGACGCCCGTGGCGTTCACGACGCGCACTCGACAGCCGCCGTAGTACGCTCTCAGCATCTGCTGCGTCACTGTCGTCGCTCCATAGATCGTTGAACTGGCGGGCAACTCGGTCGTGACCTCGGCGATGCTGCTCTTGAAGGAGTACGGGAACAAACGCACGAGGTCGGGCACGACCGCGACGATGTCGACGCCTCCCGTGTCTAGCGTTAGTACCTCGCCGACGAGTCCCGCGTTGGCCACGCCGTTGCGGCACTCGGTGTACTCTGGGAAGACGGACAGGTCGGCGGCCGGGATGACCGAGTAGTCGAGCGAGTTGGCCCCCGCCTGGAAGCGGAACACGCGCTGGTGCGTGTCAAGCACCCAGCGCGTCGGGCAGGCGTCCACTGTCTCAAGCGCGTTCTGCACCTCTCGGAGTACTTTGGGCGATACTGAGACTCCGAGAACGTCGATCGCGTCCAGGACTTCTCGTGGAGTACCCGCGACCATGGTGACGCGCGATCCCCACTCGTCGATGCCGCTCATACACGTGGCCGTCTCGCTGGCTTCGATCCGAGCCGCGAGCTCCTTGGCTGAGTCGCTCACCATGCTGTAGTTGTACTCTTCCAGCGGGTACAAGTCCTCGTACTCTGGCTTGCTTAGCAACAACGTGTTGGTGTAGTGCGCGAGCTTGACGAACACCTTGAGGCAGCCTGGCTCACAGTCGACGCACCCGCCTCTCATGACCGGGTCCATCTCGGCGAACGCGAAGTAGCTGTCGTCCGAGTCCACGAGAACTTTGCCCGACGAGATGAAGCGCGAGCCGACCACGAAGGCCACTAACAGGACAGGAGCGACCACGACGCGGCCGAAGATGGCCAGGTAGGCGAGCAAAGCGGTCGGTCGGAGCGGTGATAGGCGCGGACGCTTCTCGGGTGATGGAGTCGCTCCCGTCATGGAGGACGCTTAGGTAGCTTGGAGACTGGGTTGGAGCGTCGAGAAGGGGGCGACTTGGAGACTGATGGCTCCAGCAGGCGTCGGAGATCGTCAGCGTCTATTGATAAGCACGAAGAAGCCGACGACGTCGATCTCGAGGTGGTGACTGCACACAGGACGGAGATGGCATAACGACACCAACTCCGTCCTTGAAATAGTCATCATGGAGGCGTGTCCATCACTTCTTCGAGCCCACGAGGCAAGGCAGTCGCTTGGTCCACGTTTCGCCGGTTATTTCCAGCTCATAACGGGTCTACACTCCTCTCCTCCTCCTGGTCTGGATTCTTCGGTAATCTCATGACGCTTGGCTGCCGTTGGTGCCTTCCCTACGAGGCAGCCGACGCCGGAGCCTGTGCCACTAGCGACCCGCCGGCCTCCCAGCGCGCGAGGATGCCAATGTCGTTGCGCAGGTCGCCGATCTGAGCCCGCAGCGCCTCGAGCTTGTGCGGGTCGAACTTGCGCTCCTTGCTGACGAGCGCGACCCGCGCGGCGTAGCGCTGGTGCCACATGTTGCTGTACGTCGGGTCCTGCTTGGTCAGGCTATGATAGAACGAGTTGCCGAGCACGGCCGTGAAGCCGATGAAGTACGTGATGGGCTCCATGACGTCCCACGAGTAGACGTCCCAGACGCAGTACATGAGTCCGCCGTAGAAGCCCGTGAGCGCCGACAGCCCGAGCCACTTCTGCGCGTTCGGCAGGCGAAGCGCCGCCTTGTGGACGTCGGTTTCGACCGCTGTGAGCCGACGCAACTCGGACTCTAGCTCGGCCAGCTGCGTCTCCTTCTTGCGCCGGTTGTGCTTGATGTTGTACAGCTCGGCGTCCAGCGCGTTGCGCACCGTCAGGACGCTCTCCAGGCTCTGTCAATGAGTGGACAAGTCACAGGTTGTCAGGCTTGGAGCAGGGAATGAGTGGATGAGGTGGATGTATGGATGTATGAACGCACGTAGGGACGCAGGATGATGGTGTGCTTGAGCTCCGGGTTGGCCGACTGGTGGAAGTGCACGACCAGGTTGCGGCGCTGCAGCTCGCGCAGCCACTTGTTGGCCACGGCCTCCTCGGCGCCGGCGTTGTGGCACAGCTTGTAGTACTCGTCCAGTGGCATCTACGGCATTATTCGCTCTCCTGTCAGTCTCTTTGGTCTTGATCTGACTATTCCACCGCAAGTCAAACGTACATGGAGCCGCGAGTCCTGCTCGACGGCGGCTTTGACGGTCGCGAAGCCCACGTTCTCACTGTACTCCCTCGCTCCGTCCTCGGTTCGCTCTGTAGCCATCACACCACGCCATCAGACTCTCTCTCTCTCTTCTCTCCACTATGATGCCTCCCGTACCGTTCTCCACCAGCACGTTGACGTGGTTAAGACGCAGACAGAAGGGCATGGCGGCCAGCTCGCCCAGCTGCACCGTCCGCGCGAGCTTGACACCGTCGGGAGTCGTCAGCTCGACCGTCTTGAGCGTCGGATCGGCGCGGCGCACGGCTTCAAGCACGTCCTGAACTGTTGATTGCGAGTCGCCCAGCGCTACAGGCGTGAGCCCCGCGACACCTGGAAGCGGTAGCTGGACGGCTAGCCGGCCCTGAGCTGCGCCGCCATTGCGTACGATGAGTTGCGGCGCTAGTGCCGAGCCTGCGGAGGTAGCGCTGGCCCAGGATGATGCTCGAGTGCGCGGGAAGCGCGGCGAGGAGTGCAGTAGACGGGAAAGCGCCGATGGAGCGGGGATACGTGTACGAGCGCGAGCTAGCAGCGCCATGGAGGGCTGTGGGGCTTGGCGGAGGGAGGAAGGAAGGAGGGAGGAGGAAGGAGAGGAAGGAGGCGACCGTAGGCTTAGTTGATCGAGGAGATCATGGGGCGGTGCGTTTGAGCTCTGACTGGATCGATGGCGGGAATAGAGCGCCGCGCTCTAATGAGGACTTCAAGTCTTCCGGTCCGTATTATAATGTGCAGATAAAGGTTGTAAAGGCGAAAAAGGCCATATTATATGAAATGAAGGTGGCTTTGCTTGGCGATCGCCACATCGGGACCTGGGTACACTTTTCGGTTACGGTCAAAGCGTAACCAGCTGGAGGGGGATACGCTGTACCCCGTCGACGTGTTGTTTTTTATCGAGCAGATCAACGAACAAACATGGAGCCCAAGCTGCTCACGCTGCTGGCGGTGGCGGCGTTCCTGGCGCTTCTAGCCGCCCCTGCGGCCGCCGATGCGGTCCAAGAGGTAGCAGAAGTCGCGATCGAGGCCCCAGTCGAGGACTTGGTCGCTCTTGCATCCAGGGAGGCGGCAGCGGAGCGTCGCGCGGACTGCTTGGAACGCGGATTCGACCCCCAAGCGCTCGACTGCCGGCTGTGCGCAGACCTCTCTGCGTTCCTAGCACCAGTGACAGACGGGAACGACGCCAAGAGGGAGGCAGCGCACGCTGTAGACGCCGACTGCCGCGCGTGCTGCGCCGACTTTGAGCTTACGGCGCGCGAAGACGCGGCCGTGCGGTCGCAGTACCCAAGAGCGGCCCTCGAAGTGTGCACGCGTCGGCTGGAGAGGTATCCCAAGGTGGCCAACTTTGTGCGCACTCGAGCGCCGCAGGAGCACCCGCATCTCGAGATCTCGGTGCGTAGATTGTGTCGGATGTGTGCTTGTATGGACGTGATGCAGGTGGGCTCATTGATGTGGTTGCTGGTCCAGTATGTCAACGGACGCAAGCCGCATCTCGTGTTCTTCGACGCGGATGGCGTCCAGCAGGAGGAGATCAGGTGCCGTTTAATGTGTTTGTGGCAGTTTAGGTGGCAGTGTATGGAAGGCGTTGAGGTGTTGACGGTCGATGGTTTGTGGTGGCAGCATTGGCAACTGGGACGAAGACGCAATTTCCGAGTTCGTCGGCGCCAAGTTGCGGCCGGAGGAGGAGGTCGAGGGGAGCGAGCGCATCGAAGAGGACGCCGGAGAAGAAGAGGAGAGCGTGAAGGAGGAGGGAGAAGAGCAGGCGGAAGTCGTGGAGGTCGAAGTCCAGGCGGACGCGTCCGTGTAGACCACTCGAAGACCACAAGGTCCTTACGAGCAGGCTGCCGTGTGTCATTCAACAGCGCCGACTCAATCTCTACCTGCGTGTTTTGGTCTCTGTTGCCGGTCCGATCGCCGACGCAGCGAAGGTCGAGCCGCGTCCCTGGTCCAGCTTGGGTGTGCGCGCGGCCAAGTCGATCTCAACGTGCGGCTTCCCCGTGCGACTCGAGAGACTTCCGCCTCGCTTACTTAGTCGCCTTGTAAGCGGCGAGCTGCGCGCTTGGTCCCCGTCGTCGACCTCTGGACGCGCTGGCGGCTGCGTCCGTTGCTCGGACACCTCGGGCACCTGCAGGTCCTCGTCGACAAAGACGCGCAAAATGTTGGACGACAGCGCCGGCAGCGGGATGACGCGGTGCAGCGCCTGCAGCATGTCGAACTCGGCGCGCGAGAGGAAGATCTCGCGGCCAGTGTCGTCGTCGGTGGCGTCGCCTGCATCACCGCCGTGCTCGTCTCGACCGCGCTCGCGCATCTCCTCTTCGGCGGCATTGTTGGCCGCCTGGCCGTGGACAACAGCGCGGCCGTCCATGTCGAGATGGAGGTGGCCAGCACGCGTCTGTTGGTGTTATTTATACACTCGCCGGCTCGGGTCAAGGCTCTCGAACCTCTGTTACTCACTGTAGATCCCTCAAGCCCGGATGGATGAACGCCATCTCCTCCCTCGATTGCTCTAAAGCCGAGGCTACAATGACGCCGGCGTCGCGGAGCTGCGCCTCGAACTCTACAAGCTCGCGGTAGAAGCCCGAGTTGGGCCGCGCCTGTGGTCGCACACGGCGAAGCACCGCCATGGCTTCACGCAGGGACATGCTGCGTCGAGCCATGAGGAACGCGAGCACGAGCGTGGCAGATCGCGAGCGGCCAACATAGCAGTGCACGAGCACAGTTCCGCCGATGCCCATCGCCCTGTTTGCCATGTCAACAGAGCGTCAGAGTCGGTAGTAACAAGATGACGGAGTGAGGGACGTCATTGTACCGGTCGATGAAGTCGATGGCGGCGGGGAACGCGGTCGAGATGCGCTCCGTGGCCACGTCGGCGACCGACACGCGCAGGTACTCGAACTCGTCCGGGAACCGCAGCGCCAGCGTCGAGGACGCACACAGCACGTGTGTGACGCCGGCGGCTCGGAGAGCGTGTCGGTTACTCGCCGCGCCGTACGAGCCGATCAGGAGCCCTGGGAGCACCTGGGCCTGTCGGGATGGAGGTAGTATGAGCAGCACGTCCGTGGTCAGCCTTGGTGGGACCGTTCTCCATCCTCTGGGAGAAGCGTACGGGCTCGTTGTCGCGGTCCTCGAAGCGCCGCGACATGAGCAGGTCGCGGAACTTGCGGAAGCCCGCGGAGGACGGCGGAGAGCCCGGGAGTGCGCTAGTTGACGCCTCCGCCGCCGCGCGAGGCGACATCTCGCCGTCCATGGTGGTTGATGCTCGCTTGACTGACAGCCGGACAGTAATTGATTTCACCCCATAATGGACTTTTGACAAAAGGGGTGGCTTTCTGAGAAAAAAACAGTCACAGGTGGAACTCGTTTGACAAAGGTGGAGGCTATTTTTAGGCAAAGTGGGGATTGGAAAAGAGTGACCCCAGCCACCCTTTTTGGCAAATCTGTCCCTTTTGTGTCAACCGATGTTTAGTTCAGAATTTCGTGCCGCAATGTTCACCTGCCCGACCTGCAAGAAGCAACTCAAAACTAAGCGCAACCTCGAATCTCATCGAGGTCGACGGGTCTGCAAAGAGACACGCAACCCTCGACTACGTTCCGCGCGACTGAAAACTGCGAAGAGAAGAATTTGAAGCGCGACGCTGCTCGCAAAAGGGCCAAGTACACGCCGAAATTGCCCGCGTGCGACCTGTGTGCAGGCACGGCG
>JAADXY010001035.1:0-10484 GCA_023338065.1 Phytopythium montanum
ACCCCCCCCCCCACCACCACCACCACACCACACCGATGACGATCACGCCTCGCGTCCAGAGCCAGTATTTCGTTGACGGCCAGGAGCTCATCCGGCTCCCGCCATCGGAGGACCAGCCGAGCACCAACACGCGCCGCGCAGGGCGACCGTGGACTGCAGGCGAGCACGACCGCTTCCTCGAGGCGCTCGAGATGTTCCCGTCGGGCCCATGGAAGGTCATCGCCGCGCACATTGGGACGCGGACGACGCGCCAGACCATGACGCACGCGCAAAAGTACCGCGAGAAGATCGCTCGGCGGCGACGCATGGACGACGGACCGAGCGCGAATATGGACTCGTCGATGGAGGCGGAGCCATCGCTTACGACCGGCTCGATGGACAGCCCCAACGCGCCGCTCGACTTTGAGGCTGGCGGCGTGGACGACACGCCCTACGTCGACGCCAAGTTCGCCATCGATGACGCTGTCATCGCGCTTCTCGAGTCGTACGAGCCGCTGGAGCTGACGGACGACATGCTCGCGGGGATCGAGCTGGAGCTGACTCGGTCGGTGGTACCGTGATCTCGTCGCTTTCAGGCGGTCGCCGAGTGTCTGTTAGTGTGACCAGTTGCAGTAGTTTCGTCTGTGGACCTATATAGGATCCGTTTGAATGGTATGTGCGGCCGCGACTAGCGCGGTATTTGCAGCAAGAAAGAATTAGCCCGATCGATGGAAACGAATGATGAATATATTCCGCAATTTCGAGGGTTCTTTCGTGCAGATCTGCTGGTTTACGTCAGTCATTGTGGACGTTAGGAGTCGTGGTTGAAGCAAACGTCCGCACTGGAGTCTGCCGATGTTGAAGTGCAGTGTTGAGGCGCAACTCGTGTCCAGCTTACCGTATTAATTCACCGTCCACTTGGTTCTGCATGCCATACCAAAATCTGTCACGACTTTCCTCGTTGACCACGGCTGGTGGGTGCCAGCATCCATCACAACCGCTGGACGGCGTCGATTCGAGAAGAGGGCAACACTGCGGCAGCGTCACGAATGGCAAATCCAATCAAACGAGGTCGTGCTTCCACGCAAGCGACGATCATCTCGAGAGTCGGCAGGTGTGGGCAGCAAGCGTATCCGACAGCGGAGCTGTTCCATTCAAACGTTCATTTCAACCAATATCAATTATAGATGTCTATCATTACCTGAGTGCAATGTGTATTAAAATTGTCTTCATTGTTATATTATGTAGCTTAATGCATTACGTATTACAGTCTTGCAAAATATAATGAAAGCTTTCACGGATGTGAAATGCCCATCTCAACATGTGTACCAGACTTTGTATGACATACAAAAAGGTATAACAGTTTCTTTATTTCTGAAAAGGACACCTGTCTCATCCGCGCTGGCTCTATTTTATACCAGCCTACACTTTTTGATGTGCCATTCTTCGAGGCTCCCATTTCCAAACGCCAAGGAGAATGGCAAGCGCTTGAATGGCACGACGCAATAGCTGCGTGCTTGATGCTCACGTAAAGCTTTTGAGAACCTCACACTGCTGCCAGCAAGGCAGAGATTCCGATCAATATGGAAGCATGCGTTTGTTGCACTACGTCGCGATGTACATTGAAGTTCTGCCGAAGATGGAAACACTGAATGGCGTGCTGGCATTGTGAAGAACGAGCGCTTGCAAGCAGCGTCCATTTTCGCGTTGACACCACTATTCAAAACAGCACAAGGTGGTGAGTGGCTGACAGGCGTGCGGCGTTGGCTCGATCCATGGGAACAGAAACCATGAGGTTGGCAGCCACGTGGAAGCGATATTCCATATAAACATCAAGTCAGGTTCTTTATTTTGCTTTCCGCCCACTTGTCGCATCGGTGCGGGTAGGTGTTATGTCACCTCGTTACTTTATCCAAGTCATATTCTTTTTCTTTTGGTGATGGGTCTGCCTCTCGTCCCTGTCGCAAGACGCACCATGTGGCGAGAAAGAAAAGAAAAGCGACCGTCTGGCCTTGCATACTGTTCTCAAGTGGAGCTTCTGGCACCGCGCTCGTGGCGGGTTCCGATGGCCCTCACTTCGCATTTTGCCGGCTCCAGCACACGCGCAGATCCTCTTATCCGCATCGGCCCCACACTCTCCACATTGACTAGGATGTCATCTTCAGTCTCAATTTGCTCGGCGGCCCCTGCGTCGCTCGAGCTGTTCGAGGACGCGGCGATCCGGCGGCTGCTCAAGGCGCGCCACCAGGACCTGAACAAGATGGAGATCCGCTCCAAGGTGCTGTTCGCCACGCTGTACGCGGACGCCATGCGATTCACGGTCTACAAGTTCAAGATCAAGAGCAAGGCGCGCAGGACGGCGCCTGGCACCGAGTGGGCCATCGCCAAGCGCTTCTCGGAGTTCTTCCTCTTCCGCCAGAAGATGCTCAAGCGCATCGAGACGTGGGAGGCCGGTATGCACAGCGAGGCCAAGTGCCAGTCAAACGAGTTCGCGCTCATCGCCAACGTCCTGCGCGCGCCGCTCGCCACGCGCGACTTCCCGCGCAAACACATGCGCGTCGACACCGAGGAGATCATCGCCGAGCGCCGCACCAAGCTGCAGGCGTTCGTCTGCCAGATGCTGGACGCGTACGCCGACTTGTCGGTCCTCATGGCCCAGAAGCCGACCACCGGCGACTGCGCACACGCTGCCGTCCGCGAGATGTTCCTCGAGCTCGAGAACTTCCTCGACATCCCCAAGACGCAGAAGGAGATCGACCGACGACAGGCGGCGGCTGTCTTGGCGCTCCGCGACGTCGAAAGCTCGGCCAGCGACGAGTCGTGCGGCAAGGAGCGCACGTGCTGCATCTGCCTCGACGACATTGAGGACTCGGTCGACGACCGCTGCTCCTCGGCCACGTGCGACAGCGAGGAGGGCCTCAAGCTCGTCCAGCTGCCGTGCTCGCACACCTTCCACGAGGACTGCGTCATCGACTGGTTCAATACGAGCACGACGTGTCCGCTGTGCCGCCAGACGCCGTACTCGGAGGACGCCGTCTCCTTCGACGTCGTCAACATGTGAATAGGTCATCGGACGCATGCTATTTACCTCGGGAGCTTCGACTCGCGACGCGTTGTGAGCTACCTAATATCATCAGACAAGTACACAAGTTGTTATCAGCATCACCTCACCCTCTCCTCCTCGTTCCCCTTTTGTCCAATGTGTGCCTCTCACCGGTCCAGCATGTGCTGCAGCACCTTTCGCCGCTGGGACTCGAGCGTCCTCGGCTGGAACGTGCACTCCTCGTGCTCCTTGGCGCGCATCTCCTCCTTGGCGCGCAGCCGCCGCCGGATCGAGTCCTTGCTCGACTCGGACAGCTTGAACGGCTTGGGCACCGTGTAGCTGCGCGGCTCGTACGACACGTTCGGCTGGAACGCGCGCTGCTCCCGCTGCCGCTGTTCGACCTGCTGCTTCTTGGCCAGCTCGCGGAGTTCGAGGAATCGCCCGAGGCCGCGCACAATGACAGGCTTCTGGCTGCTGCCGGGATCGTCCTGAGCATCACAAGAGAGGCAAAGTATCTTGTGAATAGGTGAGGCAGCGACGACACATGCTAGCGGCATCTCCGTTTACCTGTCCGCGTGTGGACTCACGGCGAGGAGGTGACGGTGACGCCGAGCTGGAACTCTTCCGTCTGGTCTGTCCGGTGCCGCTCTCGTGTCTTGTTTCGCTTACCTTGCGCACGTTCGGCTGGAATGTGCACTCTTCCAGCTCCTTGAGCGCGAGCGCATTGCGCTTGGCCTCCATCTGCTCCTCCTTGCGCTGCCGACGCTCGTCGATCAGGTGCATCACATTGTCCGACTTCCACGCGTTCTTGTGGCCTCCGCGGCTCGTCATCAGCTTGGATGTGCTGGCGCTTGCACACATACCTCGAGGCTTGTACGACGAGATGAGCGTCGGTTGAAACGTGCACTCTGCGCGCTCGGCTTGCTCCATTTCCAGCGCGACCTTGGAGCGGAAGCGTTTGCCGGCGAAGTACTTCTTGAGCGCCTCGCGTGAGGATGTTGCAGGTCTACCATCGCCACGAAGAGCTGTAGTGGGCTCTTGTGCCTCTTCCAGTCCCACAACAGGCCGAGCGAGCTGGTCGATGGTCGACGGACGTCCCAGCGCCTTGGACACAGGATTGATGTCGGGCTTGAAGGTGCACTTGGCGTACGCTTCCTCTCGCAGCTTTTGCTTCTTGAGCTCGAGGTTCTGCGGGTCCCGGTAGATCAACCGGTAGAGCTTCTCCTCTTGACTCTCGTTCGCCAGATCTGGCCGCAGTTGCTGCAGGATCTCTTCGGCATTCCCGATGTCCGGCTTGAAATGAGCGGTCTTGCCGCCCTCACACACATCCTCGAGCGCTTCTCTCTTCTCTTGCTCCCGCGCCAGGAAGTAGCTCTGTCTTGCGACGAAGTCCAGTTGCTGGAACTCTGGCCGATGCTTCACGATGCTCTCAGACACTTCGCTGATCTTTGGCGCGTACGGTTGCTGCGCCAGCTCGTCGTAGTACTCCTGGATGGCGTTTCGCCGCTCGAGCAGGTTCTCCGCGTCTTCAGCGAGTCGGTCCGTCACTGACTGTGTCTTGCCAGCATCAGCGCGGGTGTCTGAAGCCAGCACAGTCTCCGCAATCTCTCGGCTCTTCGGGTTGATTGTTGGCGCGAATGATAGTCCGTCGTCAGCCTCGAGCGCAAGTCGCTCTCGAACGCGCTGCGCTCGTTCGTCCTGCAATATCCAAGTGTCTGGCGTTAGATGTGATGAACTAGAACGAGTTGCAGGACGAAAAACTCACCTTGGCACGCTGCATGCCGGCCACACGTTCGTGGATCGGCTTGTAGTTGACGGCGAACGCGAGGCTGCGGGACGTCGGGTTGATCGCTGGTGTGAATGTACATGATGAGCGCAAGCGCTCTGTCTCCAGCGCTTCTTTGGCTTGCTCCCGCAGGTCGTAGCGCGTGGTGCCGTCCAAGTGAAGCCGCTGGATCACGTTCTGGTTCTTCTCCCGAGCATGTCCATCCCACTCCATGCGACAACCAGCGTCTTGACCTTGCCGAGGGCTCAGTGACAGCCATGGGAACCCTCCCGGATCAGATCGGCGCGGCTTTCGCTGCTCTGGGAAGTCGCGAAGTCCTTCAGAACTGCGGGTATTCGTCGGCGTGCTGTCGACCCGCTGCTTGCTCAGATTCGGCTTGAAAGTGCACTCTCGAAGACTTTCGACCTCCTGCTGGAGGCGCCTTTTCTCCCGCTCCACGAACAAGTCCATCCGAGGCTGCGCCAAGGCGTCAAGTCGTGTTAGCGCCTGAGCGATTGGCGGCGCCAGCGACGTATCTGGCGCACTGGTATCTTGCAGGTGGTCGTGGTTGAGTGGTGGGCTTGGAAACGTCACTGTCGGGCCCCACGTCAGTCTTCTTCTTGGCTGGTCTTCAACATCGTCGTGGACGGCTTCGTTCCAGGCTTCGTCCTCAGTTGGCGATGTGGTACGGCCGTGCTGAGCCAAGAATTCTCCTGGCCCAGCGCTCTCCGGTCGAAACAGCCTCTCCAGCATGGAATTCGGCGGGTACGAGCTGTGCATCTCACTGCCAAACTCCTCGTTGCTGGCAGTGAGTGGATGCTGGTCGTGTCGAGTCGGACTGCCGTCCAGGAAGTCATTGCCCAAGTGCTGGCCGCCGTCGAATGCGCTCGAAAGTGACGTCATGTCCGCTCTTGTTGGCATTCCGCCACCAAAGACGTCGCTGGCGTAGAAGAGCTCCACACTGGCCTCGCTTGTCCGGTCGGATACGATTGATGATCGGCGGCCAGGCGAGTCCTCGAAACGATTCTCAAAAGCTGTCGGGACAACATGACAGGCCCGGTAAACCGTCAACCAAAGGCAGAAGATGGATCCGGCAATGCGCTATGCACTTACAGCTACTGGACATGCCCTCAAGGTCAGGAGGAGGCTGTGGTGCAGGCATGACTTGGTCCATGGGAGCCACAGCAGGCATTGGATGTCCGATCCCGCCCGGGTCCACGCGCCTGTCCCGCATCGCAGCTTGCCTCTCGGTCGACAGCTTGGCCAGTATTTCCCTTCTTCTCTCCTCCTGCCCATCGTACCAGCACATTGTTAGTTACTTCGTACTGATCCGTTGCCGACTCTCGCTCCAATATGTAGCCTACCGAGAGCACTGGGCGGGTCCTGGGCTTGTCCAGCAGCCCGCGCGCGTCTGATTAGCATCGTGAGCGCGATAGAAAGTGTGAGTACATCAAAAACCACTCGTCACAAGTGTAAACCGCTCGCTACCAGTCATCTTTTCCGCTGCGTCATCGATCCCGGCGCCGTCTCCCCTCCCGCTTGACGTGCTTGGGCCTGTCGCCGACCCGCTAGCGAGCGAGAGGTACGCCTCAGCCGCGCGCAGCTCCTCCTCCACCTGCGCCAAGCTGGGCGCCGCCGCCATCTCGACGCGCGTTGACCTTCTTCGTCGTTTTTTTTCCTCGGTATGCGCTTCACTAGGGGTCGTCGAAGCGTCGCGGCATGAAACGCTGTCAATAGCCACTCTCGTCCGAGGTTGAAGTGACCATCACTATGGATTGACGTCCTTTCTACACTTGATGTGTGTATGTCGTTGAGTTTACTATGAGAGTTTGTAAGGAACGCGTTGCACCTGACGTTTTGATCCGTCGTCATTTCTCCTTTGGCACAGCGGTGAGCAAGTCAAGTCTTCGATACCAGGAGCAAGTAGAAGCCCCGACGCCAGGACTCCAGTTGAAGGCGATGACGTTGCCGAAGACGAAAAGGACGCAGTGGCCGCCGCACATGTTTGACTATGAGCGCCAGCGCGTGACCGACCCGGACGTGGCAGAGCTCGACATGGCGCGCGGCGAGTGGGTGCGCTGTAACAAGTAAGCCGCGGGCGATTCATTTCACTGGGAGGTCGATGACTGACACACCTCTGTTTTAGGTGCGCCGACTCGGTGCTTAAGTCTGCCTACTTCACTGACTCAAATTGGAGAAGTCACAAGAAGACGCTCAAGCACCAGGCCGCGCTGGGCCGACCTGTCCACCCTCAACGAAAGAAGATGGTGGCGCGGGTACACGTGCCGAGTCCGAGTCCGCCTCGCGACTACCATGCTCCCGCAGGGGTCACATCACCCAACACGGAAGACTTCTCGGCTGCGTTGCTTCAAGGTGCGCATAGCGACCAGGAGTTCCTCTCGCTGTGCTACAAGGGGATCGCGAAGCAGAAGAGCGAGCGGACGAAGTTCGAGGCCGACGTGCACGAGGTGGTGGACGCCATGACCAGCCTGGTCACGGACCAGCAAGACGAGCTGGACGCGATGCGACGCACGATGGAGGCGAATGCACGAGAGTTGCGCTCACTGGTCGAGAATGTTCGTGTCCTGAAGAAGACTCAGTCTCAACGTGGCGATGAACTTCGAGCATCGCAAAGAAGCCCAGCACTCCTGCACCACACGCGCCACGACAGCAGTGCAGCCAATCGCATCCAAGCAGGCCGATCGCCTCTCTTCATCAAGGCTGCTCGCGAAAGCACCAAACACCAAGGAAAGCGTCCGTCGCCCCACAAATGCCTGAGCCACCGCAGCTCAGTGCTTCAGCGCCCGACTCGATCGCCGTTCAGCCGCCATGGAGCGAAAGAGCTGGTCAGCCCGTCGCTCTTCAGCCCAGCACACCGATCAAGCAGCGCGCTGCAGCGCTTGCACAAGACCCACACGGAGCTGCGCAGCCACGAGAAGGCAGGACGCGATCCATTCGAGTACGACGAGGACGAGGACGACGACGACGACAGCACGCGCAGGATGCTTCACATGAGCCAGTATGCTTGACGGCTTATCAAAGGCTAGTCACTCTTGGAGCGCGTGGGGCTACGCTACATCCCCATCAGCGAGGGGAGGAGAAAAGAAAACTGCATCGCGGGAAGAGCTCCTCCATCATCAGAAGAATAGCTCGCGCGTCTCGCTCTCGGTTTGCTCCATCGGGCACGTCGGGCACTTGAATCGACTACCAGCAGCATCCAGAATGTGAGTGACACCACCACATCGCCATATCTCACCGCTCAGCGCTTCAAGCTCACGCACCGGGTCATGTTGTACGATATCCGCTTCACACACGAGCGGCAGATGACGTGTCCGCACTTGAGCAGCATCGGCGGGTTCGTCGGCGTGCTCTCTTCCTTGGACACCGGGCACGAGAAGACGGAGTGGAAGCGCAGCTCCTTCGGGATCGGGATCTCCACCTGCACCAGGTACAAACAACGTGAGTGTACGTGGAACGAGTCGGCAGGTGACAAGTTCGCCATACCGGCATCTCTTCCAGCTTGTCCCAGTCTGCGATCTTGTTGGTCATCACCGCCATCAGCTTCCGCATAGCCGGGAGCGCCGAAATACCCGCCGAGAGACTGACAAACCCGTTCACATGGAGTTAGAGTATCCACTCCAAGCGCTACAGTCAGTGGAAGGCGGACGTGACGTACCAGGTGTCGAGGTAGGAGCGGTACGGCACGTTGCGCAGCTGGCAGCACGCGCGGATGACGGCGTCGCCAATGTCTTCCCACCGGTCCGGCGCGAACAGGTTCTTGTACGGCGACTCGCTGAAGCGGCCCTTGTACAGCACGCAGCTCATGAGCACGCCGACCTCTGCCCAAGCAAGAAGCAAGCATAGCACAATGTCCAGGTGAGAAAGCGTCTAGCCATCACCTCGGTTGACTGACGCAGTCCCCGCTTTTACCTTCGGCGTGCGTCGTGTGGAAGAACGAGAGCTCCTTGTGCGCGAAGGTGACGGCGTCCAGCACATCCGGAGATGTCTCCAGGATGTCCACGTACCTGAGTCTCACGAGCTCGAACTCAATGTCGATCTCCAGGCGCTGGAGGTCCTCGCGGTGTGCTCTCGCCCAGCTGCACTCGTGTGGATACACAAGCGTCACAATGAGACCAGCACGTCCCAGTTGAACGCCTTGCAGCATGGTCACTTACTCTAGCGCTGGCTGCATGTCGTGGTCCTTGAGCGCCTTCAGAATGCGGTGCAGCTCCACGAAGCACTCGCGATACGCTGGGTCGAGGTCGACGTTGGCTTCCTGCAAGCACCAAGCGCGTAGTGTCGTGTAAACAGCATTAGAAAGGGGACAGTGGACCCAACCACAAGCCGCTTGCTCACCTTGCACATGACGTCCGCCGCGTCGATCTGGCCGTCGTGGTAGAGATACTCGGCGATCATGCGCAGCACGGGCTTCTCGTCCATCTCGCTGGATCGACACACATTGGCAATGTCCCCGCACAGATTCTGCTCGTCCCAATACAAAGCAGCGCAAGCATTGCCACGTGTCAGTCTAGCAGGCCACTCGAGTCGACCTCAAGCAGCACCTTCCGCGGTACCTTGTCGATCTGCTTCGAGTACTTGGACAGCAGCGCGTGGATGGCCTTGAGCTCGGCCGCCACGTTCTTCTCCACGTGCAGCAAGCGCACGCGCCGGATAAAGTCGCGCACGACGCGTTCCATCGCGTCGTCCTGCTCCTCCACCGCATTCCCTTCTCCTTCCTCCTCCTTGCTCTCCTCCGCCGCATCAGCCGACGCCTCGCCGTTGCTTTCGCCACTTCCGTTCCCGCTACGACGCGTCTTCTTCCGCCGCAGCTCGTCCCGCGTGGCCACCAGCCGCCTCTTGGTCGTCTGCACCTCCTCCAGCAGCGCGTCCAGCTGCCGGTCCACCTGGCTCGCGCCAAGCCGCTGCTTCTTGAGCACGCGCTCGCTCTCCTCCTCCAGCGCCTGCATCCCGGCAACGCAGAGCACCTCTAGCGTCGCTTGCAGGCCGCTCTCTCCCGCCCTTTCCAGCTGTGGAAGGCGGCAGCCACAGTTAGCAAGACGGGGGAAGACGGCGCGCCGCTCTCTGGTCTAGAAGGACGGTTGATCGGGAAGTGAGGCGATGACGATGTGGAGAAGATGGGGGACATGACCGCTGAGTTGACTTGATTCCAGTATGCAGAACCCGCTTCAATACTCGTCCTTCCATGCCCGAAAGAACACGGTTTCGTGGCTCAAACTGTGCCTTTTATTGCCACCATCTGTGATCAGGTTTGACTACAGTCACCGAACAGAATGAAGCCATTTGCTCAAATAATGACATGGCTACATTGGATTTGGTACGCACCCTACTGTTGGGCACTTCTGTGTACTCTAGAAGCGGCCGCGTCCTCGGCCGACAGTGGGAAGTTTGGCTGCACGAAGGACGCGTCGCAGTCTACGAACGCGTAGATGGTGTCCCAATGCTCCTCAACGTCCATGAGCATCGAGTACTTCGACGTATCCTCCTCCTCCAGCATCAACTCGGCCGTCAGCGCCGAGAAGTTGCTCGCCGACCCGTTCAAGACGCGCTCGAACTCCCCGCAATACGGCGATCCACCCGCATACACGAGCCAGAAGAAGTCGGTCACTGCGCGCTCGATGACCGGGTCGATCCACTCCCAGAAGACCGACACGCTCGTGTTGAACACGTAGACGTACG
>JAADXY010001036.1:0-10455 GCA_023338065.1 Phytopythium montanum
GAGCCTGACTGCCTTGTCTGCGTTGCTTGCCATCTGTCGTGCTGCGAACTGCTGCCAACCGCTCGAGATTAGAGCGTTGCTGGCACGCCGCGCGTCCACTGCTCTCCACGCGTTGTATAGTGAGACAGACCGCTGAAAGTTTTCATCGCCGAGGTTGGACCTCCCAGCGACACTTGAAAGGCAGCGACTGAAAAAGCTCTGGTTGAGCTCGTCGGTAGGCACCAAGTGCTGGCCGAGCTCGCTTCGTCGGGAGCACTGTCGGACAACGTGGACGTTCGCGAGCACATATGCCTCCAGAACCATCTGGTTCATGTCGTGCAAGACGTCCTCCCACGGGAGCGCTCTGGCTGCATCGGTGCAGAACGAGTTGAGCGAGGTCTTCACGACACTGAAGTCGAGACAGGCGTTGTCTTGATGGCGCTTGGTGACGTCCGGACGCCGACATGTGCCACCTTGCGGCGACTTGACGGTCTTCCGTTGTGGCCCGGGGTCGTCGTCGATGTCACGGCGCCGCTGCTTCGACGCCATGGCGGCACATTTGGATATGGTTGAGCTTGATCTCGATGTTGGCGTTTTTTTCTGTTGGGAGACGAGGCAGATTGCTTCTTCGTGGCCACTAATCTGCGCCAAATGTGAATGGTCCACCGCCTCGTTGACAAAACCCGCCTTCAACAGCTTGCACGCTGATTCGGCTGCCCAGCGTTTCGCGTCGGATTCATGCTGCAGCACCAGCGCGGCCGTGTCTTTGACGAGCGTGCAGACGCAGACTGGGGCAGCTATTCAGGCGTCGTCCTCCACCGTCAACACTGCCACTGTCGTCTCGTTGGTGTACCGTTTACGGTGACAGCCTTTTTGATGCTGGACGATGTTTGTGACGACTCGAACTGTTTGAGACGAAAAGCGTTTACGACGATGCAGACCGCATAACGACCGGCCTACTTGCCGTCGCAGAACTTGGCGGTGCTGTCCCACGAGCACTGGAGGAACCAAAAGTTGCACGTGAAGCTCGACGTGAACCGGTTGCACCACGCATCGTTGGCCGACGTCGGCGCGGGCGTCGGGGCCGGCGTGCGAGTTGGAGTCGGCATTGGCGTCGGAGTCGGCGTGGGTGTCGGTGTTGGGGTCGGCGTGGGTGTTGGGGTCGGCGTGGGTGTTGGGGTCGGCGTGTCGGGCAGCGACGTCACGGGACACGGGGTTGGAGTCTCCGGCAGCGACGTCACGGGACACGGGGTGGGTGTGTCAGGCAGAGAGGTGACTGGGCAAGGAGTCGGCGTGTCCGGCAGCGACGTTACCGGGCATGGCGTTGGTGTCTCGGGAAGCGAGGTCACCGTACACGGGGTAGGCGTGTCCGGCAGACTGGCCACGGGGCACGGAGTCGGGGTATCCGGAAGTGATGTCACCGGGCAGGGCGTCGGCGTGTCCGGAAGTGAAGTAACCGGGCAAGGCGTAGGTGTCAGGCGTTTCCGTTGACGGTGATGGCGTCGGTGTGTCCGGGATCGATGTGACTGGGCAAGGAGTGGGAGTAACCGGCGTCTCGGTTGACGCTCCCAGAGTATTTAACGCCGTGCTCGCATTGAAGTTGGCTGCGCATTACACGGCGGGCATTGCGTCTTGGATTGCAGGCTGGACTTTAGGCTGGAGGCTCCTGCCGCGCGCTTGAGTATTGGAACACCGAGGCGCTGCTGGATGCTGTGAAGCGGCAGGAGGCGGAGCAGGTGGCGATGGAGGCGGCGCGACGCGCGGGGGTCGAGCAGATGGAGGGCAAGGTCCTCCCTCGCGCTATCTTGCGTCAGCTCGGCGCTGAAAATGGGGCTGGGGACGGGACGGCGCGCTCGTCTAGGGCATCTGGGGCTGGAAAAGCAACTGGCGAAGAGGCGCGGCGCTCGACTGGCGGTGGAAGAGGGCAATACGGCGCTGGGGGACCGGCTAGCTGCGCTTCAGGCGGGTTTACGCAGTTCGGACCCGCAGGAAGTGCTGCGGCTCGTCCAAGTGCCCAATCATCTGCTGCTACAGCTCAACGCGGCCGAGACGAAGTGCAGCGCGCTGGAAGAGCAACTCGAGGCCGCAAAGGAGAAGCACAAGGCGGCCAATGACTCGCCGGGAGTGGGCAGGACCGTGGAGGAGCTGACGCAGGCGGTGAACGCCATGGCGGCGTCTGCTACCGCACTCAACGACAAGCGCGAGGCCCTGATGGCCTCGTACCAGGCAATCAACGACGCAATGTCGGTGGCGACGCAAGGCGACGGCAATGAGCCCGTCCCAGGAGCCACCGGCGCGTCGTCAGCTACTGAGACGACGGAGGATCGAGACCTGGACGGTCGCCGCCTAGACAAGTTCATGGATGACGCGTTCGCTTGCAGCGGCAAGAAGGAGCTGCTGGAGGCTGCGTTCGTCGCCTTCTTCGACGGCAAGCCGCTGGATGTCAGAGGCGGCGGCAAGTGCGCGCTGAAGCCCGTGCTGTTGATCCACCAGGTCGAAATGCCTCGGCTCGGAGGCGTCTCCTCTCCAGCGGTGGCGTCAACTCCAGCGCGGGGTGATACCGACGAGAGTCAGCCACTTGGGGAAGGCGCGATCGACACTTTTGAATCGCCACCATGCTTGGAAGAGGAGGGACGTGATGACACTGCGGACCCAGAAGACGAGGTGTCGACGATGACCCGCCAGGCCAAGAAGCCTCGCCCTCTGTCAAGCAACGACGGAGTGGCTCCTTCAGCAACAGTCATGATCACGAGGAACCGACGGGGAATCGGGACGGGGAGCAGCCAAGAAACGACCTCGTTCGGCTGTCGTCCAGGGACCAAGACAAGCTCCGCCACCGCGAGTGAACCGCTCTGTCCCCGGCCCACCACGGACGACGAATGGCTCGGAGCTTGACCGGGCTCCACGGCTTGTTCTGCCGGTGCTACCCGCCAAATCAGCGAGAAGGCCGATACGCTTTGCGCGTTCTGACTGGATCCCGACCGACAGGAGGGCGGAGGAGCTGATCCAGAGCGGAGAGATCAACCGGGCCGTGTGGCTCGAGCCGTTCCTTTGGAGCTGGATCGCCGAGCCGCGACCGTGGCATCCGCGGTCCTGCAACCTCGTGGACGAGCTGCAGGCGCTCGACACGCAGGAGCCCGTGCGCTGCTTCTTCGTGTATACTCCAGGGCACCCCCACCTCCAATTTATCTCCATCGATAGAGGCTGATGGCACGTGCCGTGCATGTCTAGAAGAGGAATCCACGACAGTACACGTGTGCGAGCCCAACACAGGTGTGCCACACGGCATGAAGCAGTCCAGATCCATAGCGCTCGGTGATTTTCACGTTTGCTGCTTCCAATGGAAGTCGCTCCTGTCGTGCTCCAACTCAGGCTGCGCAAATAAGGCCGACGACTGCGTTGCAGTTGGAGAATCGAATGGGCCTCAACGGCAACAACGAGTGCTTAACGCCGTGCTCGCCTTGGCGCGGTTGCCCTTGCGTGTGCCGCCATTGCGCATTGCGCGTCCGCCATGAACGCCGTCCGTCCATCCATCCGTTGATGGTCAGACGCGTATCATTCCACCTGTGTCTATGAAACCGCCAGTATTTTAGTCAATTGTTGCCCAATTTAGTCAACAACGGCAACCCAATGCTATTTTTTTTGGAGGTCCGCAACGAACGCAATTTTTCTTCTTCTGAACCTTGTCGTCGGAAAATGCCATCACAAAGGCAGCTCAGCACGTGCCATGCAAAGAGGATTCGCCGACGGCACAATTGTACGAGGCGTGCGGCACGAAGCAGTGCAGTCCAGATGCATTGCGCTCGGTGTGGCGCTTGGATTTTCGCGTTGCTGCTTGGGTGTCCCACGGACGCCTAGCCTGCATCGATTACTGTGAACGATCCCAATTGAAGCGAAATGTCCCAAACTAACGCCAGGAACAACAAATGTGGTGTGGCACGGTGGTGTGGCATAAGATGTGGTGCCACTTCCATCGAATGTGCACCGTTCTCTACCCATTCCAAGTCGCTACAACAGTCAGCTTATTAATTAAACGAGTACAAAGCAAATCGAAAGGCAAAGGTTATAGTGAAACAAGTAATGGAGTCATCAAATTTAAGCTTAAAGAGTTTTACTGTACTATTCTGTATCACAGGTTATCAGTTTAGAAATGTGTGCAATAACAGAGTGTGGACTGAATGAGAATCCCATCATGTCTGAAGGGTCTAAATAATTGTTTCACTGCAGTCTCTAAGACAAAAAGAAATCTCTAAAGAATCCCATAAAGTGTGAGAGGGAATATATTCTATTTCGTTGTTATTGGATACTTTTACAAACCTCAAACATTTGATTCAAACCTTGACCGCCCTTGCTAAATGTCAACTTTATTAAAACTTGTGGCGGAATTTGCCGCCGCGGTTGAAGCCCTAGCCGCACGTTCTCTGCAGCAAAGCCAATGAGGTGACTGGCCCCATCTTACTCGGACTCAGTATGCAAATCCATAAACACGCTCGAGGCAGCAGACTTTCTCCTTACAAAATCCAAGTGTAAATCACCCCACCACTGTCCCGCCGACTCGCCACCCGGTTGTTCAGAACCTGAACGAAGAGGAAGCGCGCAAGCGGATCAATCGATCGCCGAGTCGACCGGTCACTTCCGTCCGTCCGCCCCCCGCAACCAATCTCTCCGCCCTCCACTCCTTCGCTTCCCGCCGACTTCGATGGGCGTGAGCCGCGTCGTCAGCCCCACGCGCGTCGACGAAGAGCCCACCGCGCAGCAGCAGGCGTCGCCCCCCACTCCTCGTACGTTTCGCCGACTCTTTGGCGTCGTCCGCGTATGACGTCCACTAACGCCCCATGCCGCTCCGTGTGTCTTGCTGCCATCGCAGTCGTCATCCTCGACTGGGATGACACGCTCCTGCCCAACACGCACATGTCGATCCTCGGCTGCATCGACGAGGACTGCGCCTTCGTCCTGTCCAAGGAGGTATGCGGCCTTTCATTTCGTCAAACCTCGAACACGCCCGTTCATGGCCGCTAAACCGCGCGACTGCCGCCATCACAGGACATGCAGCGCCTACACGAGCTGGAGCAGGAGATCGCGGCCTTCCTGACGACCTGCAGCGCGCTCGGGGCGACGTACATCGTCACGAACGGGCTCAAGGGCTGGGTGGAGGAGTCGTGTCTGCGCTTCCTGCCCGCGGTGCTCCCGCTGCTCAAGACGGTCACGGTCATCTCGGCGCGCTCCAAGTTTGAGTCGACGTACCCGTGGCGCCCCGTCGAGTGGAAGATCGCCGTGTACAAGGACATTCTGGCCAAGCACTGGGACGGCGAGGACGCTGCCGGTTCCGGCGCGCTGCCCGAGCACCGCGCGAGTATGGAGCCGACGCCGTTCCAGCAGATCATCGCGGTTGGCGACTCGCCCATCGACCGCCGAGCCATCCAGTACGTGGCGCGCCGCACGCCGCACGTGCTGCTCAAGTCGGTCAAGCTGCTCGAGAACCCGAGCTCGCTGCAGCTCGTCAAGCAGCTGCGCATGCTCGGCGGGTATCTGCCGCAGCTCGCGCAGCACCAAGAAGCGCTCGACCTCGAGCTGTCGACGCGCATGCTGCGATAGGCCGTGGGCTTGATCCAAGCGGCCGTCGATCGGCCAGGCGTCACTTCATCATCATCCCCGCACTCCTCTATCTATTTGACCTTCCTCGAACCAGCGCCAGAAACACCCCCACACTACGCGCGAGCAAAGCAACACGAACTACATTAGTATTATCCACACGTAGCCAAGCAGCTATTTTAGTAGCGTGGAGTTCGCTGCAAAGCGTTGAGAATGCAGGAAGACCCAGCGCACTACCACCGCAGGAGCCGAGCCGGTACGGCGGTGACTTGCCTGGAGTCGATATCCTGCCACAATGACTGTCAAGGTGAGGAGACTGACAGGGAGTCTGATGGTAGGGCGGAGACGTCGGCCGCGTGCCGTGAGTCCAATCAGGAGAAACCTGGAGGACCTCGACCACCAGTGCGGCGACTACAATGCAGGTCAGCTGCCCTACGTGGGGCCATGCCACCATACGCGCCGACGCTACAGGGGAGAGCGACTGGCGTGCATGTGGCTTCCTCCACTCTACCCTCCGGATGCCTCCCCTCTGCCTTCGAAGACGAGGGAACTCCAGCGGAGACGTCGCCATTGGGACGACGGGAGAGATGGCTCCAGCTCCAGCGGGAGTGAGAGTGAGAGTGCGAGTGAGGACAACGAGCCGGTCGCTATTCGTCATTCAGGCATCCGCAGCGCGCGGTTTCGGTCGCTGAAGGCCATGTCCAAGCTGCAGCACGCGGCCGCCTGCCTCATCCAGGTACGAACAGCCAGATTCCACCTCAATACCTAGACCATTCACCCCGCTCACACCGCCACTATACCAGCAAGAGTTCCGCTTCTACTGCCGACGCCGAGCCAACCGCCGACGTCGGGCATTGGCGCTCGAGACACGAGCAGAGACCTGGCTAACGAGCTTCCTAGACGCCCAAGTGTCCCACGAGATTGTGCCTCACTGCCTGCTCGAGCTTCTTTCCAACACGCAGCATCAAGTAGGTCTCCCCTCTCACTGACTTATGCCCATAAGCATGCTGATCAATGACGCTTTGTGGCGCTGCAGGCGACCGTCGAGGCTCAGCGCCGTCAGCAATGGACCCACGAGCTCGCGCTACAGCTCCGAGACAATCTGATGGCCGCAGAAGTGGCCCGCCTCACCCGTGAGGCATTCTCGTCTGCACTGGCACAACTTGTGGCCGAGTACATGGCTGAAAGCGCGGCTAGCCGCCTCTCTCGAGCCGCCACCGCCCCCTCCACCGCCGTGGCCGCTGACCTGCTGGATGACGCGACGCGGGGGCTTGTGAGAGAGCTGTTGCTGCAAGGTGAGGCCGTGTGTGTGCTCTGAGGATCTTTATCATTGCAGGATCTGACTAGAAGCCGCTGCTTGTGCCGTGTTGGGGGCGTCTGCAGCGCTGGAAGAGGTCACGCAGGAGCTGCTCGCGGCGGCGGCGTTGCGCAGCGTCACAGATGAAGCCATCTGTGGCTAAATACCATAATAATGGAGACAACCAATTCTTAATAAAGCGATATACACCAGTTAATATGGAGCGTATCAACTGTCGTTGGCCTCCACCAAGTCACCCAAACCAGTCAACAAGCGGACACCAAGTCGAGACTGTCAAGATGGCGGCCAACGTGCCGTTCGTGTCGTCGCTGCGCTCGTCGCTGGCGCCCGCGGCCCCCTCCGCCACGCCCGCTCCGTCGTCCTTCACCCCCTCCTTCTCTTCCTCGAGCGCGTTCGGCAACCCGTTCGCGTCGCTACCGGCCGCATCTCTGGCATCCTCAGCGGCATCTTCGGTGACGTCTCGGCAGGTGGTCATGTCGGCCTTCTCAGAGCTGGACCTGGCGCTAGACGCCAGCTTGGCGGACGTCGGTGGCCGGTCGGCGGCTCGCGAGCTGCTGGCAAGGAAACAGGAGGTCCGGCAGGCGGAGGAGCAGGCGGAAGCTGCGAGGCTCCGGGTCAAGCAGCAGCAGCAATTACAGAAGCAGCAACAGCAGCAGAGCAGGCCCATGTCGGCGCTTGCGCAGGCGCTGGACGCGTTTGACGGCGAAGTGGAGGCGCATGGCGCATTTCAGTCGCGCGGGACGCAGGCCAAGAGCGGCGGGAACCTGTCGAGACGCGCGAGACAGAAGAAGGAGCGCGCCAAGGAGAAGGCGGAGGGCTACGAGGGCCGGCGCGGCGGCAGCAGCAGTACTGGCAATGGCGCGGGGAGGACGCGAGGCGGAGTGCTGCGCCGTGGCAAGTACAAGAAGATCTAGACGTGGTCGTTTGGCGGTTCACATGAAGACAGAACGCGGTAGTCCGGGTATTTAATCGATCGCTGCCCTTCACAGCCGCATCTTGGCGCTCACAGGCGCTACCTGGCAAGGACAGGAGGCGTCGGCTCCCCCCCAGCACACGACCATTGTAGGTGTCTTCGTGTTCATCCCCTTGGCTGAGCGTTGAAGAGCGCCTCGCTGTATCGCCGGCTTTTGAATTATAGTGCGATTTGCGATAAATCGTAATCGCGAAACGTAAGCGGGCCGTTCTCGCATATTTGACCAGCATGGATCGCGAGTCGACGCCCGCCAAGCAGCGGCAGAAGGTGACCGCGCTGCTTCGCCGCCCTGCTTCGCTGCCCTGCCACTCCACGCTTCTCCCATCCACGCCTCTAACTGCTTGATGCCCCTGTCCAAGCAGCGCGGGGCGAACCGCAAGAGCAGCAGCAGCAGCGCGGGGACGGCCTTAACCTCGACCACAGGCGGAGCGTCGGCGCGCGCCTTCCGCTCCAGCACCAGCGCCGGCAAAGCCAACACCCAGCACGTACGCTACCAGTCTCCCCGGTTCCCCTACTACCTCATCCGTCAGCTCTGACTTTGGAATACGCTTTCAGCAGGCGCGCGCTCGACCCACCGCCAGCCCCACCACTCCCACCGCTCCGGCCGCCATCCTAACCAAGTCTCCCGCCCCTCGTACATCCCCTCAACCCGCCTCCGCCACCTTCGCCGCCCCTCCAGCACCTACCGGGACACTATGGGAGCCAACCGACTCGCGGCGATCTAGTGCGCCGTCCTCCGCGGCCTTCCGCTCGTCCACTGGCGGCCTCCAGCGCATAAACTCCGGCCTGGCAGTCACCACGCGCGCAAGTCTCCCATCCGCCACAACACCCGCGTCGCCTCCGACCTCGGACCGTCGGTCGCCCGCCATGCAGCGCAAGATATCGCCTCCGCCACTAGCCCAACAACCGCAGGCGTACCGCCACGCGCCGCCCAAACTTCCAGCTTCGCGCGTCAAGCTCGTGACACCAGCGCTCAAGCTCTCGACAGACCTGGCGTCGACACTCGGTGGTTGTCTAGAGGCCAGCAACTTGACAGTTGTAGGCGTCCTGGGACTCGACGGCGTCGGCAAGTCGACCGTGCTGTCCCTCCTAGCTCAGGACGACCATGCCACCTCCACCTCCAAGCTCCTGTTCCCTCCGCAGTCACTCGAGACACTGGCGCTCGCTCGCACTGAGACGCTCGGCATAGACCTGGCGGTCGTCCCGAACAGTCCTGGACTCGCGTCCAGCACGCTCCACCGCCATCTGGTGCTGCTGGACGCGCAGCCTGTGCTCAGCGGCTCTCTTCTGGCCGACCAGCTCGCCAAGAGCGACGCGTCATCGTCCGTGTCCGTCCAACAACAGCAGCAACAGCAGCGCGGCTTCTTCAACCCGCCGGCGGCGCTGTCAGCGGAGCAACAAGTCGACGTGGCGTCGCATCAGCTCGCCGTCTTCCTCGCCTCTGTCTGCCACTACGTCGTCGTCGTGCACGACTCACTGGCGGGTGAAGACCCAGAAGACGCGCTGACGCTCGTCCGCTTCATGCGCGGAGTACAGCTCAAGCTCGAGCAGAGCCGGCTGCCTCACATCTCGGGAGCGCACGTGGCCGGTCGCAAACACATCGCCAAGCTGCTGTTTGTGGCCAACAACGCGTCGACCGACGACGTTACAGACCCGCAGCTCTTACGACGGCATTTGGCAGTGCTTGAGGCCATGTGGGACCCGAGTCTGCTGGTCCGAGCACGGCGCAGTCTCTTGACACCGGTCGTGATCGGGACTGCTAGTATCGAAGCGTCGAGTGCCAGCGATGAGAAGGTGGAGACACCGACGAAGGGCAGAAGACGGAGCAAGCCGAGCGTTGACAACACCGCCAGTAGCAAGAGCCCAGTGGCCTCGGCGACTTCGAGTCCGACAAAGCGAGCGGAAGCGAAGAGCGCGTCCGTTCAAGACGAAGGAGTGCCGATGTTTCTCCTGCCGTACAACCGCTCGTTGCTGCAATCGCAAGCCAACGACGCACCAGTTACAACAGGAAGCAAGAGAAGAAGCTCACGGGACTCGCGAGCGTTTGACGCCGCTGCTGTCGCCCTCCGTCGCTTTGTGCGCGCTCTACCAGCAGACCCAACGTTCCAGTCCGGCTCGTCCCTGACGCCTCCGTCGAGTCTCTCGGCTTCACTTCCTGGACCGATCGAGATGAACGCACGGCCGTTAATGCTGCGCGAGTGGCTCAGCAACGCGTCGCGAGTGCTCGACGGCGTGCGCAAGTCGACCGTGTTCACTGCCGAGTACGCGGCTGGTGGTGACCTGAACCGCGGGTTTCGCATTATGGTTGGGCCTATAACACCTACCTCAGCCACTATCGAAGAACTCAACAGCAGTCGAGGCCGGCAGGGTTTCGGAGCGACATGATGCGATCAAGTGCAGAGTAAGCGGAACGGTTGGTGACGCCCAAAGTGGACTATTAGGAGGTCTGGACGTGGACTCCAGTCTATTTACGGCTGCACTGATGCCATGCTGCTGCTGGTGGGCCATTCCCATTCACGCTCTCGTCCCGCTCGCGATGATCGTCCCTGCCTCCCAGCCGACTACAGCCGACATCCCCTGCAATGCATCGAGC
>JAADXY010001037.1:0-10445 GCA_023338065.1 Phytopythium montanum
CCCCCCCCCCCCCCCCACACACACACACACACACCACGCTGTCGTCGATGTTCAGCCTCCCCTCCCCAGCTTGGATGGGATGTCTTGGAGAGGACTCCTAGGACGTCACTCGGCGTGTCCGTCTTGTCCATTTGGATTGAATCACGCAGCCACGGATTGACCATAGAATTATCTTGTGCCGAAGTTGATTTAGTTTGTTGGAGGATGGAATTGGCAGGTTAGACAGTATACATCAAGCCAATTACCGGTCTTTTATCGATCGGCCATCGGCTTTTGAATCCGGCTTTTGGGCGGCTTTTGGCGGCTTTTGAGCGACTTTTGAAAAGCCAGCCAAAAGCCGAGCCGTTGTTAATTCAAAAGCCGAAAAAATCAGTGCTTCAAGGAATCCCAAAAGCCGGGCTTTTGCCAACACTGGCTGGAGATGCTGGAGGGCCAATGCACGACATCAGAGAGCATTGCGCGGTTCCGGTCGGTCACGGACCTGGCAGCACGAGCAGCTGCCCGGCATGGCCACGGTGATGTCCGCCACTGGCTCCGGCCTCGGTTCGAGATGCCTCCGCTCTGTGAGCTGGAATAAGAAGCGCACGCAGGTCCTGATCCGCCCTCATCCGATGGGCCGCTCGAGTACAGGATGAGGTGTCCGCACTGCAGATCAACCAACAAGCCGCTTGTGTCGTGCTCGGCCGTCAAGATGACGCACGCCGCCACGCTTGGGCGTCTCCAGGGCGTGATGTGGTTCCACGACAACCGACCAGACCACGAACGCTCACCGGGGATGATGGTGGTTGCAGCAACAGCCAGATACCTTGAGGTCGTTCAGTGGCTTTATGAGAACCCCTGCGAACGGAGCAGCTCGAGAGTCACGGACAACACCGTCAGCAACCCCCGGCTTGATGCCGTGCGGAATCTTTACGGGCTCCAACTCGAGCGTATCAGTCCAGAGAAGGCCATGCGCGGCGCAGCCAAGAACGGACACCTGTCCGTCGTCGACCGCAGGCGGTCATGAGCAAAGCGATCGCCGAGGCTGCAGCTCGTGGCCACTTGTCTGTCGTCCAGTGGCTGCTTATCCACGCCCCCGCAAGCGTTCGATACCAAGTCATTCGGGACGAAAGAGACACGATCGTGGCTCGAACTGCAGCGAGTGGACACCTAGACGTGCTCCAGTTCCTGTTGGCCAATGGAGCGGACGACGCAGCGGCGACCGCTTTCATTCGAGCGGCGGGCAACAGCGAGGAAGCGGTTATACACTGGCTACTCGATCACCGGCACGGCGACTGCTGCGCTATCGTCAAAGCAAGTGCCGACGTCGGAAACGAGGTGTCACGAGCGGCTCCTGGCGTACTGCTAGCGGTGGAGAGCGCCGCCTCGGCAGGCCATTTCGCCATGACCCAGCTCTTGATGGCTCATCTACCGGCCGACATCACCCTGCGCCTCGCGTTCGTCGGAGCGGCTGGGAGCGAGCACCTGACGGTCGCCAAGTGGCTCTTCCATCGTGAGATCGCGCGGTGACCCCCTCAAGTCAAGACTGAAGCCGTGACCCACGCTCTCCGTCGTGCAGTTTCCAATTGCCATGTAGCGGTTTGTCGCTGGCTCTGCAGCCTTCCCGAACTCTCTGGCGTTGAGTTGAGGCACGAGGCGCTCGATGACTTAGACACCACGCGCGGGTTTGTAAACGCCGCGGGAACGGCAGACTTCGACATGCTCGAGTGGTTTCGAGCGGTGGATGGGGGCGATGATGTAAGCAGAGCGATGGAACGAGCAGCCTGCAGTGGCGAGCTGGAGGTGCTTCAATGGTTCGCGGGCGAGAAGCCTCGAGACTGAGAGGATGCTGGCCTGGTAGACACTGCAGCGTCGTCTCCGAGCTTGACAACCAGTCCGCAAGAGTACAAGGCCATCAGCGAGTCTCTACGCAAGTTCGAGGGCATACCAAGGTACTGGCGCGTG
The DNA here is from genome assembly GCA_023338065.1 of Phytopythium montanum. NCBI lineage: Eukaryota > Oomycota > Peronosporomycetes > Pythiales > Pythiaceae > Phytopythium > Phytopythium montanum. The sequence continues at coordinate 1,945 of JAADXY010001037.1, forward strand.
CAGAAGTGGCTCGATGGTCGAGGAGCCACGGCCGGCCCGGCGTGAATGGAGATTGCTGCCACTTCGAGAACTGACAATGGAGACTTGTTGCTTGGCAAAAACGTTCAAAAGACTCGACTTAAATACGCTGGCTTCCATCGTCGACAGGACTCAGTAGAGGATCCACTTGTACTCGGCCTGATCTCCGCTCTTGTGCTCCTCCGAGTCGCTGCCGCCGCTGCGCTCCAACGCCGACGTCTCACGCACCGCCGACGTCTGTTGTTGCTGTTGAGAAGCACTCGCGCTGCCTGGACGACCCGCCACTGTCCTTGTCGTTGTAGTCGTGGTCCGGCGTCCAGCACGAGGAGGCAGAGCCCGCGTCGACGACGTCACAGTGCGCGTCACGACCGTGCCTGAAGCTCCAGCCACCGACGGTCGAGGAGGAATGACCACCTCGCGCTGCTCGCCCGTCACGATCACGCGCGGCGACGTCACCTCCGTCCTCACCTCCCTCCTCACACCCGGCTTGGCTGCTCCCGACGTCGTGCTCGTGGTCGTCGTAGTGGTCTTAGTGACGGTGGAGGCGCCGCCAACAGCAGCTGGCCGAACAGTCGGAGGTGAAGTCGAGCCGGGTCGACCGCTGCCACTGCGAGACAACGAGGTCTGGACACGGGAGTAGTGCGCGCGGTTGGCTGGGTGCTCTGTCGACGGCATGCTCGAGCGCGTCGTGATGGTGTACGTCGTCGATTCGCGGCCAAGACCCGCAGCTCCTGCTGCTGTGGTTGTGGTCGTCGTGCTTTCACTCGCCCTTCCGTCGCGTTCGAGCTTCTGGAGCATTACACTGAGCTCCGCGGCGCTCGGACGGTCGCTCGGCTCGGCTTGGAGACAGCGAGCGGCGATAGCGAGCACCGAAGCCGGACAGTCGGAGCTGAAGGCTGGTCGGCGATCACCCGAGGCCACTTGGCGCAGGATCTCGTTCTCCTGCGCCTTGCCTTGCGGCGGGTTGCTCGCGTTCCAGTACGGGTAGTCGTCCGTGTCGAGCTCGGACAGCACGACGCCGAACGAATAGATGTCGGCGCGCTCGTCGTAGTCGCGGCCCATGAGCACCTCCGGCGCGATCCAGAAGCTCGTGCCGATGCCCGCCGTCATCATCTGCATGGCCTCGTCCGGCCGCTCGCGCGCGATGCCAAAGTCGCTCAGCTTGGCTTCCATTTCGACGTTCAGCAGCACGTTCTTGGCCTTCAGGTCGCGGTGCACCACGGCCGGAGTCCGCGAGTGCAAGTACTCGAGCGCCTGTGCCACATGCAGCGCGATGCGCGTCTTGTGCGCCTCCCACGTGAGTCGGTAGCCTCGGCGTTTGAACCCGCGGGTGACGTTGCGCAGGTCTCCGCGCTCCATGAGCTCCGTCACAGCAGCCAGGTCCGCAAGCGATGCCTCCCACGAGACGCCGATGAACTCGACGATGCGCGGGTGGTGCAGCGTCGCGATGAGCGAGATCTCGCGGATGAACTGCTCAATCTGCTCCGTCTCGACCGTGCGGTCGTTGCGGATCTTCTTGACGGCCACCTGCCGGCCGCGCACGTCGCCCACGAACACGAGCCCGAAGCCTCCGCGGCTGATGCAGCGACCCAGCTTGAGGTCCGACCCGGGGATGCGACTCGCCGCCAGCTGTGGATTGCTCAGCAGCCGAGCCTTGAGCGCGTCGTGCGTGTAGTCTTCCACGTTGTTGGTGTTGCTGGAACTCTTGCGAGAGAGAGCCACCATCGCAGCCACGATGCCGCCAGCGCCAGCAGCAGGGACGGCAACACCAGAGCCAGGAGCGTCAGCAGCTCCGGAGCCGGCACCAGCGGCCGGAGCAACCGCCTGGTTCGACTGTTGGCGCATCGCCGCCGCCACCGCCGGACTCGGCGCGAACGCGGCGTTGGCGTCGCCTACAGGAGTGTCGGCGACGTCCGAGAGGCGACGCGAGCGGTGCGACCGGCGATGCCAGACGAGCACGAGCAGCAGGAGCAGCATCAGCACGCCGCCGCCGATGATCCAGTAGACGAGGTACGGCAGTCCGCCGCCGTCCGAATCGCTGCCGTCGCCGATTGGAGAAGGAGTGTCTGCTGCCTGAGTGTTCGCTCCCAGGACGCATAGCTCGATGCCGTGCGCAGTCATCCACGCGCCGTCTTCACACGAGGCTCCGGCAGGCGCAGAGTCGGCTGTGAAGGCCGTGAGCGCCTGGATCTGCGCGAACTCGGACTCGGTGACGTTCCAGTCCGTGATCAGGTTGCTGTGCAGGTACAGCTTGGTGAGCGCGGACGAGTTGAGCACGGCGGACGGCAGCTCCGTGAGCGCATTGTGCGAGAGGTTGTACTCCTGGACAACGCCGCCAGCGACAGCGGTCTCGAGGTTGTTGACCGACAAGTCAAGAGTGCGGACGGTGTCGAGGTCCGCGAAGGCGGAGCTGAGCGTCGACAGGTTGCAGTTGCGCATGGTGACGCTGGTGGCGGTCGCGGGTAGGAACCCAGTGGCTGAGGAAGCAACAGAGTACAGGTCGACGTTGTAGATCTCGACGGTGGAGACGCTGAGCGACGACGAGTTGCTCGACTGGACGAGCGGGAGAGCGGTGCCAGTGGCCACGCGGTTCTCCGGAACGAACGCTAGCGCGGCGGGAGCGGCACCGGACCCGACAATCGTCAGAGTCTCGAGCGTCGAGGAGACCCAGAAGGAGCGGATGGTGGTCACTTCGAGTACGTCGGACGACGTCAGCGAGAGCGGGAACGTCTCCGTCTGCTCGGTCCTCTCACTCACGACAAACTGCCAGCTCTCAGCGCTCTCTTCGTACCCCGACAGACAAGTGCACGAGGCGTTGGCTGCCGTCAAGACGTCGGGACACCCTCCATTCGCGTCGACAGTCGACGAGCGGGAGATGAGGGCCGGATCGCCACCGCACACTTGGTAGTCGTCACCGAGGGCGACGAGGGCGGTCTTGGCACCCACCATGAGTTGCGTCTCGCCTTCCTTGACGCTCGAGAGGAACCAACTCTCCAGCGCCAGTGCAGCAGCTGTGTCCTCATCCGAGGACGTCGACGAGGAGGAAGCAGTCGCAGTCGGCTTGGAGGTGGTTCGGGATGGCGTGGTGGTCGTCGCTACTGCTGTTGAAGACGGGCTAGTGGCCGAACTGCTGGACGTCTCGGTGGTGGTGCTGCTGGTCGAGCCAGTCGAAGCCTCGGCCGCCACGCTCGCTCCACTGGTCGTTGTGCTAGTAGACTCGCCTGAAATCTCCGTCGACGTGCTGGTGGACGTGGCACCCGTGGCAATCGAACTCTCCGACGCCGTCGCTGTCGTTGAGGAGGTGGAAGCTGCTGCCTCACTCGACGCCGCAGAAGTCGTGGTGCTCGTCGACGCGCGGTCATCAGCTGCCGGGACAACAGCAGCAGCAACGTCGGCGTTTGTGGCATCAGTCGAAGTACCAGTAGCCGAGTCGGTTGTCGTCGTCGAGATCGTCGAAGTGCTTGTCGTGCTGCTGTCACTCGACGAAGCAGTCGTCGTGGTGCTCGCACTGGAGCTTGAGTAGTTCTCTGACGAAGTCGTCGTCGAAGTCGTCGTCGACGCGCCAGAGTTGACCGAGCCAGTTGATGTGGACGTTGAGGAGGTTGAGGTCGCAGCCGACGCTGCTTCGTTCGCAGTCGTGGTCGACGCGCTCGTGCTCTCGGACGTCGTCGTCTCGGACGTTTCTGTTGTCGTCGTCGATGACGTTGCCGATGGCTGCGCTGATGACACGGGAGCAGACGATGGCCCAGATGTCGTTGCGTCTTCGTTCGTCGCAGCAGGAGCCGTCGTCACAGCAGGAGGCGTCGTCACTGAAGCAGCCGTTGTCGTTGAAGGTGCAGTCGTCACAGAAGGAGTCGTTGTTGCTGCCGGTGGGGCGGTCGATGACGAGGGTGTGGACGCCGCTGACGGAGTAGAGGATGGAATCGCACTGGGAGTCGCGGTCGGGGCCGTACTCGGAGTTGCGCTGGGGACCACACTCGGAGTCGCAGTAGGCGACTCGGTCGGCGATGCGGTCGGCGACGCGGTCGGCGAAGCACTTGGCGATGAACTCGGCGGGGCGCTCGGTGTTGATGTGGGAGATGCCGTAGGAGTTGTGGTCGGGGTCGCAGTCGGCGTCGCAGTGGGAGTCGCTGTAGGGGTTGCTGTAGGAGTTGGCGTCGGCGTCGGCGTCGGCGTCGGCGTCGGCGTTGCCAAAATAGCCGAATCACTTAGACTGCCACTGCTGCTGTCGCTGTTGCTGGCAGACGCTTCACTAGCCAAGCTCCGCCGCCGAAGCCTCGTACTCGACGCTGTGGTGGTCACCACGACCGCATCGGTCGCGACTGAGGAGTAGATACTTGCCATGGCTAACGTCTCAAGCCGGAGGAGAGACCGACGAGACGCGCAGCACGGCAAGTGCTGTGTGAGGAGGCAGGTACGTCGCTAGACGTCGAGAGGGATTGTGAGCGGCCTCGAGCTGCTCGCACCTCCTTCAGCCGCAGCCTCAGCCGCTCCTCCACCTAACCGGCCACGGAACATGGCGCTGGTCACCTCGCCTCTAGCCCACCCACGTCGCCATTAGCGCACATCAAGTCGACGAGCTTCCAGGCGGACGGACGGGCCACTTGAGCACTCACGCGCGGCTCGAGCCTCGGTTTGTGGTCAACCAGCAGATCGTCGGCATGCACTGCAAGCTCTCGGCGTTAGCTTCGCGCCTGGACATTGGCCACTCGCCGCTCGCTAGAGCTGAACTGCTCCAGGGTTCAGCAGCGTTTCGGGGCAGCCATTTCGCCTTTATAGTCCTCTATAAAGTGTGCAAGTAGAAGTCGGAACGATACAGTTGGTTCTTATCTGCACCTGTTGATATGGATTATAGACGAGGAGCTGCACTGCTCAGCGCCACACAAATGGCCTGGCGAATGAGCCAGCGGTAACGTTGCACGCCCTGCGTGAGTCTCCTCAAGACGACCGACCGCTGCCTCCGCCACGCTCGACATCTCGATGAGCGAGTCCCACAGGCGGCGGCAGCCCCACGTCAAGACTGTACCGTACGCTCACGCTCGGAGCCATGAGCTGTCACTTGGGCCGGTCGGCCTGGGTTCTTTGCGTGGCCGAGCGGTCCGTTGCGTCGGGAAGAGGGACAGCCGCGTCCATGGCGAGCCGCTGGGCGCCAAGACTGACCGCGCACAAGGGAACGAAATGACATGCGCGACTCGCCAGCCACCGCCAGAGACTGAGCTCAATCAGACCAGGCGACTCAGCCGCCGACTGGACAAGTGACGCCTCATGGACAGGCTGAGCTGGCTACTGGCATCTCGTTCCATGTCCCGACGCAAGACGCACGACCAGGTTCGAAGCAGAGCCAGATTAGGCTAGACTGGTACGCCTCCAAGCGTCGACTGAGTGTGTTATGCTGTCAGGAGCGCATGGAGTTGATGATGTCAGCTGCAACAGGTTCATGAGCACGAGAGATCGGCGTAGTTGATGGGGTCTATGATATTAAAGATTTGTACCAGGTCACCCCGGTCGGTCCATTCTTCGGTCGAATGGCTCTGGGCCTGCCGCCAATGGGGCCCATCGGTCTAGAGCACCGAGGCAGGGGAGACGGCGAGCTGGTCCTTGAGCTCACCAGCAATGCGCTCGAGCGCAATCACGACCTCCTCGGCGCTCGGCCGGTCCTCTGGCTTGCCTTCGAGACAGGTGGCCGCGAGCGCCAGGATCTCCTTGGGGCAGTCGTCGTAGAACGTCGGGCGCAGCTTGCCGACGGCCACGAGCTTAAGGATATCGTTCTCCTGCCGCTTCCGCGCGCCAGGCACCGTCTCGGCCGGCACGTTGCCCGAGTTCCAGTACGGGTAGTCGTCCGTGTCGATCTCGGACAGCACGACGCCGAGCGAGTAGATGTCTGCGCGCTCGTCATACTCACGGCCGAGCAGGATCTCCGGTGCTATCCAGAAACTCGTGCCGATGCCCGCCGTCATGTGCGTGTCGCCTTCAAAGCGGCGCTCGCGGGAGATGCCAAAGTCGCTCAGCTTGGCGTCCATGTCGGCGTTCAGCAGGATGTTCTTGGACTTGAGGTCGCGGTGGATCACGCGCGGGTGCAGCGAGTGCAGGTACGCGAGTCCCTCGGCGATGTGGATGGCCACCTTAAGCTTGAGGTCCATCCACGTGAACCGCGGGTCTCGCAGCGCCGGCTGCGTCCGTGTAGTGTGGAGCACGTCGCGAAGATCCCCGCGGTCCATGTACTCAGTCACGGCGCTCAGGTTGCGGATCGAATCCCATGCCACGCCGATGAACTCGACGATCCGCGGGTGGTTGAAGGTCGCCATGAGTGTGATCTCGCGGACGAACTGGCGGATCTGGGCCACGTCCGTGCATCTGTCCGGGTGGATGCGCTTGATGGCGACGCGTCGGCGGGCGTACACGCCGCTGTAGACGAGGCCAAAGCCGCCCTTGGAGATGCACTTAGCCACGCGCAGGTCTCGGTACGGGATGCGGTACGTGATCATGATGGGGTCGTTCTGCAGCTCGGCGCTCAGCGCCGGGTCCACCGTGTCGTCGAGCTTGAGCGGGTCCGTGCCGCCTGACTGGCTCATGTTGTCGATCAACGCGTCGATGTTGGACGAGCTGCGGTGATCGCGCGGGTGAGACTTGAGCGCGCGGGTCAGTCGCACGGCCACAAACAGCAGGATGAAGCCGACCATGCAGCCTCCGATGGCCGCGACTAGCAGGAACAGATGCCAGTTACTCGTGCCGCCGTCGGACGAAACTTCCACCACCTCCTTGTCCTCGTCTAGTGCGGTTGTGGACGAGTTGACGACGCAGAAGTGGAGCGACGAGAGCGACCGCCACTCCCCATCAGAGCAGTTGTAGCTGCCAGCGGCTGGAGTGTCGACCACGAGTGTCGGGATGGTCGAGAGCGCGTTGAAGGTGTTAGTGGAGATGGTGAAGTTGGTGATCGGGTTCCCACTCACGTTGCTGGTTCGATCACAGCAAGGGAATGCCAGTTGTCAGTCGGACAGGAATTACCACCGATCGAAAGCAAAGCCTGAACGTACAGCATTTGCAGGTTGCTGAACTGGAGCAGGTGGGTGGGGAACGCCGTCAGGTTGTTGTTGGCTAGGTCGCTGTACAGATCAGAGTAGAGGTCGTCAGGAACCTGTCGTTCCCACCCCCAGCATGCCACCACATCAACAAATGATCGTACATGGAGCGCATGGCAGCGATGGACTCGGGACTCATTGACGACAGCGAGCTGTAGATGCTCGAGAGCTTGTTAGATGAGACGTTGCTGCATGGAGAGGGCACGATCAGTGAGTCTCATCGGCTTGGCAACCTTTGGCAACGGCTCCGAGTGCTACGTACAGGGTCTGCAAGCCGCCGAAGCTGTCGAGGAACCCGTTGTTGAACGCGCTCACGTTGCAGTTGTGAATGGTCCTACAGTGTCGCGGTTCAAGTGAATACGTTGGTGTGAACTTTCGTCCCCCTTCCGGCACCTCAACAGCTAGCAGGCAACTCACAGGTGCGCGATGGACGTCGGCAGGAAGGCCGGTGCGATGGGGATAGTGGACAAGTCCAGGTTCGCCACCTCACTGCAGCACAATACAACGCCAATCAGTCAATGCTTCCTTCAGAGCAAGCCCACACGCGAGGAACGTACACAACCGTCAGCGTCGGGGCCTCCAACGAACGAGCGAGTGCGACGCCGCTGCTTCCAGCCAGTGGCGTCACGATCGTGATCGGGACGAGCGCTTCTCCATACATCGCTCCAGTGATGCTCCTGCTCAACACGCAACACACACCATCAGCCTCCAGCCACCTCCACAACCTCACGCAACCACCAAGCCCCAGCTTACAGCTCCGTGACTTCGCTCGGCAGGTCGATGGTCATGAGCGACGTCACGACCACGTCTTGGCTGCCATCCTGCGCCGCCGGGGCGCTCGCATTGCCCACATCGCCAGCAGTAGGCGCCTTGACGTGGAACTCCCACGTCGACGCGTTGTCGAACCCGGACAGACAGGTGCATGAGAGGTTGAACTGGGTCTGCTCCGGCAGGCATGCTCCGTTGGGCGGCCCACCATCAGTCTTGCTCATGACCAGAGGCCGCCCGCCGCACACTGGCTCGGTCCACACGCTGCGCTGTATGAGCGCGAGCCGCCGCTCTCCGTCCGCCAGCCCTGCCGCCATCCCCTCGGCGACGTACTCGCCCACTGAGACGAATCCCTCCGAGTCGTCGCTCCCGCTGGTGCTGCTGGTGTCTCTGCTCTCCGAGCTGGACGCCGAGGCGCTAAAGTTGAGAGAGACGTCTGCTTGTACCGCGCTGCAGAGTATGCTGGCGAGCCATAAGCCCAGCTCTACGCGGTGGCTTTGCCTCATGTACCGACGAGTCGGTGGTCGCACGCTCGAGCCACGGACGCTGCCGCAAGCCAAGACACGCGGTCGATGCTGCTCTCAGCTCTCAGCCGAGATACACAACGAGTTGTGGGCCGCAGCGGCTTCGGTGTGC